>PVKU01006405.1:0-104463 GCA_004027475.1 Anoura caudifer
ACCCCCTCCCACCCACATTCCCCCCTTTAGTTCATGCCCATGTGTCATAAGTTCTTTAGCTTCTACATTTCCCACACTATTCTTGCCCTCCCCCTGTCTATTTTCTACCTACCATCTATGCTACTTGTTCTATGTACCTTGTCCCCCTCTCTCCTCTTCCCATTCCCCTATTGCTAACCCTCCATGTGATCTCCATTTCCGTGTTTCTGCTCCTGTTGTAGTGGTTTGCTTAGCTGGCTTTTGTTTTAGGTCTGGTTGTTAATACCTGTGAGTTTGCTGTCTTTTTACTGTTCATATTTTTTATCTTCTTTTTTCTTAGATACGTCCCTTTAACATTTCATATAATAAGGGCTTGGTGATGATGAACTCCTTTAACTTGACCTTATCTGAGAAGCACTTTATCTTCCCCTCCAATCTAAATGAAAGCTTTGCTGGATAGAGCAATCTTGGATGTAGGTCTTTGATTTTCATGACTTGGAATACCTCTTTCTAGCCTCTTCTTGCCTGTAAGGTCTCTTTTGAGAAATCCGCTGACAGTCTGATTGGAACTCCTTTGTAGGTGACTGTCCCCTTATCCCTTGCTGCTTCTAGAATTCTCTCCTTCATTTGAATCTTGGCTAATGTAATTATGATGTGCCTTGGTGTGTTCCTCCTCAGGTCCAACTTCTTTGGGACTCTGAGCTTCTTGGACTTCCTGAAAGACTATTTCCTTTGCCAGGTTGGGGAAGTTCTCCTTTATTATTTGTTCAAATAAGTTTCCCACTGGTTGCTCTTCTTCTTCCCCTTCTGGTACCCCTATAATTCGGATGTTGGGACATTTAAAGATGTCCTGGAGGTTCCTAAACCTCTCCTCATTTTTTTGAATTCTTGTTTCTTCCTTGTTTTTTGTTTGGTTGTTTCTTTCTTCCTTCTGGTTCACTCCATTGATTTGAGTCCCAATTTTCCTCCCATCTCTATTGGTTCCCCATGCATCTTTCTTCAGTTCACTTATTGTAGCCTTCATTTTTTCATCTAATTTGTGAGCAAAATCAACCAATTCTGTAAGCATCCTGATCACCAGGGTTTTGAATTATGCATCTGATAGGTTGGCAATCTCTTCATCGCTTAGATAAATTGGCTCTGGGGCTTTGATTTGTTCTCTGGTTTGAGCCATTTTCATTTCTGTTTGTTTGTTTGTTTGTTTTTCTTTTGGTCTAGTCACGGCTGTTACATAGTGAGGGGTGGAGCCTCAGGTGTTCCCCAGGGCGGGACAGCCCAGTCGCTGGGTAATGACGCTGTATGTGGGGGCGGGGTCTGAGAGGAGACAATGGCGCTTGCTTTGCTCTCTCTCAGATTCCAGTCCCTTTCACCGCTTCCCCTTTGCCTGGATTATCTGCGCGTGAATGTGGGACCACCAGGTCAGCCAGCCGCCTTGTGCGGCCTCACTGGGTCTGCACAGTTGCCACCCCGTGCCCGGGTTCTGCTAGTCGCCGCCTGTGCACCTGGGGGCTGCCAGCCGCTGCTGCCTGCGTGCCCCTCCGCACCTCCGCTCTTTCCTGACGTGACTCCGCCCCTCTTACTGGTCTGGATGAATCGTTGTTGGACTTCCAGACAGTTCAATTTTCTGAGTTCTGGTTGTTTTCTTGTTTCTAAATCTTTGTTGTCCTTAATTTTGGTTGTGAGAAGAGGCACAGTGCGTCTGCCTACGCCTCCATCTTGGCCGGAAGTCCCAATTTGTATTTCTAATTCCCTGTACCGTTTCCCCCTTTATCCCCCTCCCCACTGATAACCTTCCAAATGTTTCCCATATCTATGGTTCTGTTCCTGTTCTGCGTGTTTGTTAGTTTTGTTTTTTAGTTTCGGCTGTTGATAGTTGTGAATTTGTTGTCATTTTAATGTTATAGTTTTGATCTTTTTTTATACAGTTCCCTTTAACATTTCATATAATAATGGCTTGGTGATGATGAACTCCTTTAGTTTTACCTTGTCTGGGAAGCACTTTATCTGCCCTTCCACTCTAAATGACAGCTTTTCTGGATACAGTAATCTTGGCTGTAGGCCCTTGCTTTTTATCACTTTGAATATTTCTTGCCAGTCCCTTCTAGCTGCAAAGTTTCTTTTAAGAACTCAGCTCACAGTCTTATGGGAACTCCTTTGTAAGTAACTATCTGCTCTTCTCTTGTGGCTTTTAAGATTCTCTCTTTATCTTTAACCTTTGGCATTTTAATAAGGTTGTGTCTTGGTGTGGTCCTCTTTGGGTCCAACTTGTTTGGGACTCTCTGTACTTCCTGGACTTGTATGTCTATTTCCTTCACCAAATTAGGGAAGTTTTCTTTCATTATCTTTCAAATAAGTTTTTAGTTTCTTGGTCTTCCTCTTCTCCTTCTGGCATCCCTATGATTCAGATGTTGGTATGTTTGGAGATGTTCCAGAGGTTCCTTATTCTATCCTTGGGTTTGGTTTTTTGTTTTTTTGGGGGGGTCTTTTTTCTACTTGCTTTTCTGATTGAATGCTTTTTTCTTCCTTGTGTTTTCTTCCATTGATTTGATTCTCATCTTCATCTCCTCCACTGTAGATTCCCTGTGTATTTTTCTTTATTTCACTTAATGTAGTCTTCATTTCTGTCTGGGTCTTTTTATGCTGTTGCAGCAATCACAGAGCTCTTTGAGCATCCTGGTAGCCAGTGCTTTGAACCCTGCACCTGATAGGTTGCTTATCTCCATTTTGTTTAGTTCTTTTTCTGGAGTTTTGTTCTGTTCTTTCATTTGGGCCATATTTCTTTGTCTCCTCAAGTTGGCAGCATCCCTGCATCTGTTTCCATGTATAAGGTAAAGCTGCTTTTACTCCCTGTCTTGGTAGTGTGGCCTATTGTAGAAAAGTACACCTGTAAGTGAAATTGGAGCCTCAAGTAATCGCCAGGGCAGGGCAACCCATTTCACCACTTTGTGACTCTGTGTGGGGGAAAAGCTGAAGAGGGGACAATGCTGCAACTCCCTCCAGAGTTTTGCCCTGGAGGAAGCTGTCTCCTGGCACTCACCCTGTTGCTGGTCACTTCACTTTCTCCCTGTATGCCACTTGTGCCTTTCCAGCTACTGCTGTAGTGCTGAACCCCAGGGAAGTGGGTCTGTGTGAGTCCCGAGAACTTTGCGGGCCCTTTTAGAGGAGTCTCCTGAGAATCTTGCAGTTTCTTCCACCACTCCCACCCCACTGGTTTTTACAGCCAGAAGTTATGGGGGCTCATCTTCCTGGCACTAGAACCCTGGACTGAGTGGTGGTCTGAGGCTGGGATCCTTTGCTTCTGAGGTATCCCTCCCAATTTCAACCCACAACAGGTGAGTGTGGGACCACTCACTCTGCCGCTTCTCTGTGCCACTCAGCATCACTGTGCCTCTCCATGCCTCTTTCCTCCACATCTCCGCCCCTCCTACCCAACTGGATGAATGTGGTTTCTTTAAATATTTGGTTGTCAGATTTCCATATAGCTCAATTTTCTGACAAATCTGGATAGTATTTGTTTTGTAATCTAGTTGTAATTTTTGCTGTAGCTGTAGGTGAAATGTGTTTACCTGTGCCTTCACCTTGACTGGAACTCTTTTTTTTTATAGCTATGTATTTATTGCTGTTTTTTTTTTTCTTTTTTCTTCTTCTTAAAGAAAACCCATAAACATGTTTTAATTATATTATTTTTTTAATTTTTATTGAACTTATTGGGGTGACATTGGTTAATAAAATTATATAGGTTTCAGCAGTATGATTCCATAATGCATCATACGTATATTATGTTATGTGTTCACTACCCCAAGCCAAGTCTCTTTCCATCACCATTTATCCTCCTTCAACCCTCTTCTGCCTCCCCCACCCCCTTTCCCTCTGGCAATCACCACACTGTTGTCTGTTCTATGAGTTTTTTTTCTTTGCTCCGTCCCCTCACCTTTTTCACCCAGCCTCCCACCCCCAACACCGTTATTTTTCAATTGTTGGTAACTCCTTTGACATTAAGTGTTCCTCTTTGCTCTTCACCCATCCTACAAAAATATTCTTTTTGGCCTTTGTTTCTTTTTCACTGTACTAACTGCCTGGGGGGGAGGGGGGCAATAAAAAATATTTTAACCCAAATCTATTGTTTTACAGACTCTTAGAAGTCTTGACATATGATGTGGAAATGACTTTTAACATGGGCAATTTTTTATATTCAAGTGCACAAATTATTTCAATGTGTAAATCATTCATGCTCTCATAAATTGCTTTGGCTTTTTTAACCTCAGGTACAGATTTTTTAATTAACCATATCCTCAGTTCTTGGCACATTCAGTGTCAGTCTGCAAGGTTCTTGTCTTGACTTCTTCCCTTCGTTTCTCTCCTCACATTCCTTTTCCTCCAGGGGACTCTCTCATTGTTTTTAACATATGCCATTGATGGGTCAGTCTTGTTGAAAAACAGTATTTCTTGTGCATGCATGTTATTTCCACATAGAAATTCTATTATACCATTTCTTATTTTCACAGAGAATGACATGGATAGATCTTAATTATTGTATGAAAATTCTGCATTATCACTCTAGTTCTAACTTTTAGAACTGGTAATCTTTTTTCAAACTTTATTGAAGAATAAGTGAGAAATATGATTGTGCATATTTAAAGTGCACAACTTGAGTGGTATCATTGTGGGATGTTTGCCAAGATGAAGATAATTAGCGTCTACACCCCCTCGTGTAGTCAGCTCTGGGGGTGTGTGTGGCCAGGTGCTTACAGTCCACTCTCAGCAGCTTTCAAGTGCTCGTCATGTTATCAACTGCAGCCACCACACCGCACAACTGGCCCGCAGGACTTCTTGTCCCTGAGAGTTCGTACCCTTGGCTTACATCCCCCTGTTTCCTCTTCCTCCAGAGCCTGCAATCACCATTTGATTCTCTGTTTCTGTGGAATCATCTTTTTATTCCACATCTGTGACACCATACGGTATTTGTCTTCTCTGTCTGGCTTATTTCACTTTGCACAATACCCTCCAGTTTCTCCCAAGTTGTTCCAAATGTCAGCATGTCCTTCTCTGTGCAGCTGAACAACATGGTATATTCACTGCAATGTTCCATTGTGTGCGTGTCACGTTTTCATTACCCATTCGTCCACCAAAGGACATCCAGGTCGCTTCCCTGTCTTTGCTGTTGTGAATAATGCTGTAAAGCACCTGGGAGTGCAGAGATCTCTTTGGAAAGCTGACTCCTCTTCCTTTGGATACATTCCCGGGACTGGGACTGCTGGGTCACATTAGTTCTATTTTTAATTTCTGAGGAACTGCCACACTGTTTTCCATAAGAGCTGTACTGATTTACATTCCCACCAACAGTGTATTATCTCTTGTCCTTTTGAGAGGAACATCCACAGCATACTACACTACAGTGATTAAGTTTTGGAAGAGGTATGACTCTCTGGCCAAAAACTGAAACCAAGCAGGACAAATCCAGAGAAGTATTTGGCTCTTCTGTCTCAAGCTCGCCCAAGAGCCTCAGGGAGCACCGAGGTAGTGGGCTCTACAATGCCACCTCCTTGTGGGAACTGCACAGAAACCCCAGGTACAGACAAAACACAGCCAATGTGGCTTTCAGCTTTTGCCAGCTTTTTGGAGCTGGAGGGCAACTACTGAATGGGGCTTCTGAGCCATGGAAGCAATCTGTGACAAAGAGGACTGGTTGTCCATCCGGCACCCATTCTCCCCTTTGACCTTGGTAACAGAGCCCATTTTATCCAAGGCAACAATCCTCTCTGTTAAAAACACTGTACTGATTAGGCTCCCATGACCCTGAGTACGGCCGTGTGAAGCTAAGGATGGCTAATCAGATGGAAGTGGAATTTGTTGGTTAAAAATATTTTAGGAAGGCTCTTTAAAGGGAGTCCCTTGGCCCTTTCTCTTCCACCTTCCTGGGAATTTTACATAATGGCTGGAGCTGCAACAGTCATATTAAAAATGTCCCTGGGGACCGAGCCCTCAGGCTACGGGTGGCAGAGTAGAAAAACCGGGGTCTGAGTCCCTAATGATAGGCCTGCAGACTTCTTTTACAAAAGTGAATAAACACATATACTTTTATGCCATCCTTTGAGTTTTGGGCCAATACATCTGAACCTAATTTTAACTTTCACATCAAGGTAGGTTGAATAACTTGTAATATGTAATTTGGGCTGTTTGTGGCTTCTTGAAAAAAACTTGGTATTTATTTTCCTTTTGTTGTTCCTGATATACAGAAAAATATTTTGAAGACTTTTCTCCCTGCGGCGTCTACAGACCTAGCAGACCGACTGTGAACCAGAGTCAGGACTCCATTTATTACCTGGTCTCCCACCTGCCCCCACGATAAATGTGGTCCACAAAAACGTTCTGGGTCCCCAGAGAGCAATGTCAACTCCAGGTCCCATAGCCCTTGAAGCATTGGATTGGTTATCTTAATAAATGGTCATAAGTCTCTCAGGGAAAGGATCAGGGGAATGGTCACCGTATACATTTGCCATGGTGCTGCAGGGTCCTTCCTCCCGGAGACATGGCCTCTCCTTAATTCAGAAGTCCTGGGTCTTAAAACAGCTTGGCTCTACAAGCTGAGCAAAGGAGCATGGCTTTTGGGCTGCATTCAACCTTTTATCACCTACCTTTGATTTCACTCTCTTTTTTAAATTTTATTTTAATTGTTGTTTCTTGTAGTTTTCTGTCTTTTACTCCCTGATTTCTCTTGATCGCATAAACTAAGCAATACCTGTGGTGCCTGCCACCTTGCTCCTAGACATTTTCTATTAACCAACTCTGTAGCCTTCTTAGATGTCAGACCCACTTACCCTATGCCACCCCAATCTCATAGCCTCATTGCTTCTGATGATTGAACACCAGCTGATCTTTATTATTTTTGACTCCTATTATCTCCTCGTCATCAGGCAGCCCAGTTCTATCTCAGCATCTCCTAGCATCAGCCCTGTCCTATGGGGACAAATACCAATGAGAATGTCAGGGACTCCGGTGCCCTCCGACCAGAGCATTCTTTAATACATGGATGAATGTCTGTCCTCTCGGCCCTCCCCCAAACGTAATCAGCCCGTGGGCTTTCTGGCCTCAGACTGCGTGTCTGCTCTAGCATGCCCTCTTCTCTTAGTCTTCAGATCTATTTTTCCATTGTCGGCCACCACAGTTCTATAATTTCTATTTCCTGGATGTGGGCCTTCCCTTTCTTAAATTTCCAAGAGCCACTATTCCCCAGGTCATTGCCCAATCGTATACCATGGAAGAATGCTCCCATGATAAACTCTCCTTTACTTTGCTCTAGCCTTCCTTCCTGCAGGCCCCTCGGGATCCAGCCCCTCCACTTCACCCTCCCAGCTGCTCTAACCAAGATCCTGCAGTCCCTTCCTCAAACAGTCCCTGTCCTTTCTTAACCGGCCTGAATTTTATTGTGATTTAACCCTAATCATTGGCCTGTTGGCCAGGATACAAGATGGGTTTAGATCCCGGGGTGGGGTTGGAGGCGGCGCTTCTCATTGTCTTGCGTGGCAGAGGCTTCCACATGGTTTCCAAACATGGTCCTTTCACAGGGAGTAGTGTGCCCCTTCTGCGGGTTGAGGAGGCTCAGAGGAATCTGGAGAGTCAAAGTTTTCTAATGGGCGCCACTCTCTACCAGTCAGGGCCCTGAGCTTGGTGCCACCGACTGGATAATGTGGAAAATGTTCTTAGATTTAGGCACCGGACCCCACCCTTTGATCCCTCTGCCCTCCCGCTGCCACTGCCACCGGGGGAGTCTATTTGCATACTGCCACAGAGGCCTCTGTCTTTCACATTTAGCCTTTCATTAGTGACTAATACCCCTCAGTTTTTCATTCTATTTTATTCTTACTCTATTTCACTACCTCCCGCAAGAGCCATCCAGTTCCCCAGTTCTTATAATTACTACTTCCACAAAATTTCCCAAATACCTGTGGTACTGCCCCTACCTCTGCATTCCTATCCACAAGCCACCAATCCATTCCTTTCCATGGGTACCCCATCCCACTACACCAGCAGTGAACATTTGAATAAATGCATCACTGCAATAAGCCAGGTGGAACACCTGCCACCAGTCAGATGATCTTGCTCCAAAATCTTATTGTAGGCACTGCTTCCTCATGCCACACCTGCACCCCCTGTCAGAGGGGTGGTTCTCTGATATGAAATTTGCATGCAATAAGTTTATAGATAAATGTTCTCTTGAAGACCATCTGCGGCAGTGAAGGCAGGAGAATCAGGCAGAGGGACCGGTTGCCCCACTATGCAATCCCACCAAGAGCTTGGGAGCTGGAACGCCCAATCGTGAAGCAAGGTGCCCAACTCCACTGACCTCGGGGGTGGGTGAGATCTTGGATGAGGTGGCTTTCTCCCACTGAATACAATGTCTGGAGAGCAATTCAGCTGACTGCCCTCAGCTACCAACTTCGCAGAAGCTGGTGGGGTGAGTGAGACAGACTGCACAACCCAGGCTCCCAGCATGGGGAAATAAAGCCTCAAAACACTGATTGAAAACACCTGTGGGGGTTGAGGTTCTGGGAGAGACTTCCAGCCTTATAGGAGAGTTCGTTGGAGAGACCCACAGGGTCCTAGAATGTGCACAAACCCACCCACTTGGGAATCGGCACCAGAGAGGCCCAGTTTGCTTGGGGGAAGCAGGGGAAGTGACTGAAAGATGGCTGAGAGCTGAGCAAGTGCCATTGTTCCCTCTTGGACACCTCCCCCACATCCAGCATCACAACCCAGTGATGTGGGTTGCCCTACCCTGGTGAACGCCTAAGGCTCTGTCCCTCACTACATAAGAGGGGTGTAAAGACAAAAAAAAAAAGGCCCAAATGGAAGAACAAATCAAAGCTACAGAAACAATACAACTAAGTGATGAAGAGATAGCCAGCCTATGCACAGGTCAAAACAGTGGTAATCAGGATGCTCACAGAATTGGTTGAATTTGGTCATAAATTAGATGAAAAAATGAAGGTTACGCTAAGTGAAATAAAGGAAAATGTCAGGGAATCAATAGTGATGGGAAGGAAACTGGGACTCAAATCAATGGAGTGGACCAGAAGGAAGAAAGAAACAACCAAACAGAAAAGAAGGAAGAAACAAGAATTCAAAAAAATGAGGAGAGGCTTAGGAACCTCCAGGACATCTTTAAATGTTCCAACATCCAAATTATAGGGGTACCGGAAGGGGAAGAGGAAGAGCAACAAGTGGAAAAGTTATTTGAACAAACAATAAAGGAGAACTTCCCCAATCTGGCAAAGGAAATAGACTTCCAAGAAGTCCAGGACTTTCAGAGAGTCCCAAAGAAGCTGGACCCAAGGAGAAACACACCAAGGCACATCATAATTATATTACCCAAGATGAAAGATATGGAGAGAATCTTAAAAGCAGCAAGAGAAAAGGAGACAGTCACCTACAAAGGAGTGCCCATAAGACTGTCAGCTGATTTCTCCAAAGAGACCTTACAGGCAAGAAGGGGCTGGAAAGAAGTATTCCAAGTCATGAAAGGCAAGGTCGTACATCCAAGATTGCTCTATCCAGCAAAGCTTTCATTTAGAATGGAAGGGCAGATAAAGTGCTTCTCAGATAAGGTCAAGTTAAAGGAGTTCATCATCACCCAGCCCTTATATGAAATGTTAAAGGGACTTACTTAAGAAAAAGAACATAAAAAACATGTACAGTAAAATGACAGCAAACTCACAAATATTAACAACCACACCTAAAACAAAAGCAAAAGCAAACTAAGCAAACAATGGAACAGGAACAGAAACACAGAAATGGAGATCACATGGAGGGTTAGCAACAGGGGAGAAGGAGGAGGAGAGAGGGGGAAAAGGTACAGAGAATAAGTAGCATAGATGGTAGGTAGAAAACAGACAGGGGGAGGGTAAGAATAGTGTGGGAAATGTAGAAGCTAAAGAACTTATAAGTCTGACACGTGGATATGAACTAAAGGGGGGGAATGTGGGTGGGAGAGGGTGTGCAGGGTGGAGGGGAGTGAACAGGGGGAAATGGGACAACTGTAATAGCATAATCAATAAACTATATTAAAAATAAAATAAAATAATAAAAGAGAAAAATAAAGATACACATGAATCACTTCTCAGATAACAGTTTTCTTTTTTTTTCTAGGATGTGGTTTTAGTTGAGTAGAATAAAAAAGCTGTGTTGGTCAGCAAAACCTGCACAATAGCTGGAAAGTAAAAACAATCTAAATATCCAAAGCTCAGAAATCTGGTAAATCATGAAATATACACACAACATGACAGGTATTTAAAATACTGTGGCTCATAAACGAACCAACAAGCAAGTGCTGGTGAGGTTGTGGAGAAAAGGGAACCCTAGTGCACTGTTGGTAGGACTGCAGACTGGTGCAGCCACTGTGGAAAACAGTATGGAATTTCCTCAGAAAACTAAAAATGGAACTGCCTTTTGACCCAGCAATCCCACTGCTAGGATTATACCCTAAGAACCCTGAAACACCAATCCAAAGAACCTATGCACCCCAGTGTTCATAGCAGCACAATTTACAACAGCCAAGTGCTAGAAACAACATAAGTGTCCATTAGTAAATGAGTGGATCAAAAAACTGTGGTACATTTACACAGTGGAATTCTATGCAGCAGAGAGAAAGAAGGAACTCCTACCCTTTGTAACAGCATGGATGGAACTGGGGAGCATTATGCTAAGTGAAATAAGCCAGGTGGTGAGGGACAAATACCATATGATCTCACCTTTAACTGAAACATAATCAACAAAAGAAAAGAGCAAACAAATATAACCAGAGACATGGAAATTAAGAACAAGCTAACAATAGCCAGAGGGGAGGGGGGAGGGGCAGTGGGGGAAGGGTTTTCAGGAACTATTAGAAAGGACACATGGACAAAAACCAAGGGGGAGGGTAGAAGCAAGGGAGGGAAGTAGGTTTGGCTGGGGAGGGGGAGTGGGGGCGGAATGCAGACAATTGTAATTGAACAACAATGAAGTAATTTTTTTAAAAAAATACTGTGGCTGAAGAACAATGAGTAAAATGGACACTGCTTTCAACATACTTAATAAAAAATATAAGTTATAAAATTCATGTTACATGATCTGCTTTTCTGAAGAAAAACAAAAGTATTTACAAACATAAAGAAGAATATCTGGGAGGATACGCCCAAGATAAGGGCCATAGTTATATGGGTTGCGGGGTTATAGTTGATTTATGTTCTTTTTTCTCCTCTTTTGTATTCTAAACATTTCTATAATAAGCATGAATTATATTTTGTAAAATTGAAAACATAAAAATATTTATTTTTACAATACTGGAGTTCCTTTTCCCAAAGAAATTTTCTCCTACGGTTGGTCCTGTGGGGTCAGAAGACTCCAGTCACAGGGCAGCTGGGATCTGAGCTTCGACCTGCTGCAGAACCATTCACTCCTGCGGGCCCCACTCAAAGCTGGCACCCTCTGGGTGGCCCAGTGAGTGAGTGAAAGCAGCATGGCATACCAAAGCGGGTATCTATGCCTCCAAAATCCACACAGGCTCACCCAGCTGTGCACCTCATTCTCCGTGGTGAGCAAAGCAAGCTACAACAAACAACGTGTCTCTCACTTTAGAAGGAATATCCCCAAAGGTCCAGGTCACTGGACTCTAGAGACTCCCCCAGAGGGCAAGGCCCTGAACTTGCTCGGGGCTCGTTTTCCGTCCTGTGGCATGCCATGCCATGGGTTGTGCTGAGACATCCAGGCATTTGCTGCTTCCTGACCATGTCCAGCCAGCATGATTCCATCAACAGTGGGATAACAAGATGATCAATATTCCTTCTAACTGTATTGTAATAGAGAGCAAGAGAGCCGACTTAGCCCTTGGGATGGGATACATACATTCCAAACACCTTGGAAAGTGCAGTCTGCCACCCGATGGCTTGGTCCACATTTGGGTTAACCAGTTTGGCACACCAACACCAACACATTAAATCTGGGATCCCAGAAGAGCTCTCCGGCGTTCGTAAAGTCAGGCCAAAGGAGCTTCACATGCTGTCCTTCTTGGCCTACAACCTTTACAATCTACTCGCACGTACGCTCCTCAGACTCCTGCCAACGCCCCTCAGTGACATCTCGGAACAGGTGTATCAGCTCTCTTTTCCCAGACTGGGCTTTGTCCCTCTCCATCAGGGGCCTAGAGGCAACACGTGGTGACCTTAGGTTTGCGAGGCAATTGCCAGGCATCCCCATGTAAAAGACTTTTAGCTGAGGAAGGCTTGTTCCCTTGGAGGGGCATTGGGTTTTTCTTCCCTAGCAAGGGAGTTAAGGGGAATTGACAGGTTCAAAGTCCTCAGCCTTCTTCCTGTCTCCTCAAATGTCTTCAAGCCATGCCTTACATCCCCGGTCCAGCCCCAGCAGTGCCCTGAGCCTAGGGTCAGATGCCCAGCAGGTTTAAGCATTTAATTGGCTCTGTAACCCTTCACCCTTTACCCCTCAGCCATATGAACTCTTCAATTGCAGAAGATGAAGGATTCCTCCAAAGCTGTCTTTGGTTCCCTCTGTGTATCAAGCCTACGTTCAAAGCTTTTTGTTTCTCTTGTGTCATCTAGGGTTCTCAGAAGAAGCCAGGCGACGCCGCAATCTTTACACACACCGCCAGCACCGGAGCAACAAAGCCCCACAGCCGCGGGATCTCCCCACGCCTCGCCCGCCACCTCACTTCACTTCTTGCTGTGAGGCAGCGATAACCTTCAGTGGTCACGATGCCACTGCCTGCCAAGAGTTGCCCAGGTCCCATTCTCCCCTCCTCCTGTCAAGGAAGCAATCTCTGTTCCTTGAACAGAGGCCCCACCCACTCCCAAATTCCTGTTTCAAGGGTCTGCTTTCTGAGCACACCGTGAACTAATCATGTAAATCAAAACTAGGTGTTGCCCCTTAGTCAGTGATCCCATGCAGAAAGCCAGAAATAAAACCCAGATGACGACTGTTCCCTCATTCTACACGGGCTGGATCATAGTCCATCACTTTTCACTCTAAAACCTCCGATCTCATTCTCTGGCAGACTGCAGATTTCTTCTCTCTTCCCGTCCTCACCAACTATTAATTAAGCATTCCTCGCACGTGCTTACTTCCTTGTTTTCTACCTGAAGCAGAATATCAATGTACTGCTTCAAAGCCAATGGGTATTACGAGAAGATTACAGGTGGATTTAACTTCTTTTCTTGGATTATTTTTGCAGCCCCAGCTCGCAGCTCCCTGATTGTCATATAGAACATATCAAAATTATAATAATAAAATAACACTTCATACAGGGTAGAGGAAACATAGGTTTACAGTCATGAGTAAGGGAAACACAGATTGTTCTTGTATTATTATCATTTAATTATTATATTATTTTTCATATGAACAACTGTAAGCCTACTTTTGCTGCAACCTATATTTTGAATGTTTGCTATATATTTTATATGCCTTCATTAATCATCACAATACCGTATTGTATAAACTATTATTTTTATTACTATCATTATTCCCAGTTTATCTGTGGGGAAGCTTGAGGTTTCGAGTTTAAGTACCGTGCTCAAGGTTACACCTTTCTGGTAAGTACGGAACCAGCTCTATCTGACTATAAAGACACTGGGCCCCACAGTCTTTTTCAATAAGTGTTTATAGAGTGGATAACCAGGTGAGGAGTCCCAGTAAATTCTCCACATACGACTTGCTTTCTGCATTATTTTGTTGGCCCCAGACAAAGTTTCCTGGCCTTGTCTTTAGCCAGGCTGCACTCTTATGAATGACTCCATCAATAGTTGCATGTAACAGAAACTGACTCTGGCTAAATTAGTCAAAATGAAAGGGAGCTGTTGAAAGATAAGGATTAGCCCACAGAATTAAAGCAACAGCCAGTCAGCTGTTGAGAAAGACAGAATCCAGGTAAAACAAGGGGATAAAGCAGCAGAGAGTAGTCGACAGCCTCTCTGGGCCTCCACCATGGGGATGAGTCAGCCTCGACTCTTTTCAGTCCTTGCGTCACTCTGCTCCAAGCCTCACATTCCAGTGAGCGGCTGACTGAAAGACAGCGTTTGGATCCCTGACCAGACCTAGGCTGGGGGTTGAGGGTGGAGGAGGGACGGGCACTGCGATAGGCAGTTCCATCAAGAGTGCGTTCAAGAGCACTGTTGGTGGGAGCACAGACTGGTGCGGCCAGTGTGGAAAAGAGTGTGGGATTTCCTCAGAAAACTAAAAATGCAACTGCCTTTTTATCCGGCAGTTCCACTGCTAGGATTATATCCTAAGAACCTTGAAACACCAACCCAAAAGAACCTATGCACCCCAGTGTTCATAGCAGCACAATTTACAATAGCGAAGTGCTGGAAACAACCTAAGTGCCCACCAGTAAATGAGTGGATCAAAAAACTATGGTACATTTACACAATGGAATTCTATGCAGCAGAGAGAAAGAAAGAGCTCCTACCTTCTTTTGTAACAGCATGGATGGAACTGAGGAGCATTATGCTAAGTGAAATAAGCCAGGCGGTAAAGGACAAATACCACATGATCTCACCTTTAACTGGAACATAATCAACAAAAGAGAAAACAAAATATAACCAGAGACACGGAAATTAAGAACAGGATTACAGTGACCAGAGGGGACAGGGGAGGGAATTTCAAGGGAAAAGAGTGAAGTGTTTGCAGGAACAATTATAAAAGACACATGGACAATAACAAGGGGGGGGACAGTAAATCGGGGTGGGGAGGTGGGAAGGACTAGGGTGGTGGGAAGGAAGAGGTGGGGGGGAAAGGCAGAAAACTGTACTTGAACAATTAAAAAAGGTTAAAAAAATAAAGTTATACTCAGGTGCCAAGAAAAAAGAGTGCATTCAAGAAAGAAAAACAGAGGGCGAGTAACCAAAAGAAGGCTCCATGGGTGCTAGGCAGGCAAACACAGAACATCTGCTACAATGACTTGAACACATTTGTGACCAGAGGATGAAGATGTAAACTATTGAAAGTATCCAAAGAAATACACTACAAGGCAGTTCTTAAAGGAAAAGTCCAAAATATTTAGAGCACTGTTTCTTTCTTTTTAAAGAAGGAATATAAATTTTTATTGACATCATTCAGGAAACTTTCATCTAAAAAATGGGACAAAGTTAAATACAGTATATCCATTACAAATTAGCTAACATTGCTAAGCATTGTATTAGACGGGCAGCTTCTCCTGTCACGTGTTAACATTGTACTTGTACACTGACGTTTAATTCTAAGTACTTACTGATGGAAAAAATAACTGCGTGTCTTTTCTTTTAGGGAGCTCTGCTGCCATCCCATTTTTTTCTTATGCAAAAAAAAAAAAAGAATTTAAGGATCACTTTTAATTTAAAAAAACAAAAGATTTTCAAAGAAAGGCTCTCACAAATCATCTAGTGTTATCTAAAATTACTTTTTCTGCAACATTATTAGATATGTACAGACATAAAATTAGGGGGGTAAAAAAAACTTTGCATTCATAGCACTTATTAAATTATAAAGCCACGACAAATTTTAAATTTCAGTTCAAACAAAATGACGTAAGCCATATAATTCAAATCACTTATGCAACTTTAACTTGCCAGGTGATATTTTCTGGAACTGAGCTGCTGCCCCCGATGTGGATATAATACCGGCCACCGGGGTGCAGGCGTTCTGGAGCGTGGCATCGCTGTGCCAGCGCATGCCTTGTGATGACTCGGTTCTCCCACTGCTCTTACCCCTTTAACCCACTGAGAACCCTCGGGACAGCAGGGCTGGGCATGGCTGGGGTAAGTTTAGTTGTATGCATGGTTCAAAACGAGTTAGTATGTGGGTAAAAAAAACATAGATGATTCCGCATCACCTACCCCTGCATAATGTCTTCTTTCATACTACCTGATAAGAGAAAAATTAGGAACTTGTAGAAATACAGTATCAGAGCATGTGTGGATTATCCCTTTCCTGCAGAGAGTGTCAAGGATGTCTGGGCCTTCATTTTCTAACGGGATGTGAACGAGCTGATGAGCATCGCATGATGGAGCTTTGAAGCCAGCCAGGTCTGGGGCTGGACACGGGCTTTGCCCCTGGTAAGCTGTGTGACTTTGGCACATCCTTAACCACTCTGAACGTCATTGCCCCACCGGTAAAGTGGGCAGGAAGACTCACCCACGGGAGTTAGAGGACTTGGTTTCTTTTCTGGCTCTCTCGTTTTCTCTGTAAGTTTGGCCAGTCACACGACCTCTGCAGCCCTACATGTCTGCCAGTGCAAAGGAAGGTTTTGGTGGTTCTCAAAAGAAAATTACTTTTCCCACCCCAGGGACACTTGGAAATGTGTGAGACATTTTTAGATTGTCACAAAAGCTAAAGGAACCAAAAATGCGAAATGCCCTGTGACGGGGAGGACAGTCCCACAAACACAGCATCGTTTCGTCCGAGAAACCAGCGCAGCCTCGTTGTGAGACCTGAATCACCTCTGAGGTTCTTTCCGCTCTGACATTTACTTTATGCCATCGTCCCTTCCAGTTACTCGGGGTGAACCAGACAACGAGCTTCTGGGAGTCCCACGACACACAGGAGAGGATTTGTGAGAATAAAGCATTGTGGAGAAAGAGCTGGCTTGTTCGGCTGGAGGGGGAGAGTGCTCCCAGCAAGTCTAAGAGCGTGGGAGACAGGGGCCTCCCCGGAAATGGTCCCCAGAGCCGCTCCCTGTGGGAAGCGGAAGGAAGTTCAAATTGTGTGAGCGCAGTTGCAGGCCCTCTGACCCAGGTCACCCACTGAACCCACACCGCAGCCCTGTGCGCTGGGTCCTATTTCCCTCCTTTGCAGGTGATGAAATCCACCACGGCTCCAAGGATTCTTTCTCTAGTGTAGGCGACTTAAATTGTGTGTGTGCGGGTGTGTGTTCACAAAATCACAGAAGAGAAGTAAAATGTAGAGGATAGATTAAAATCCAGCACCTCACCCTGATCCCTCCCCATCTGCCTTCAGGGCACATGGCCCAAGTTTCTGTGCATGTCCGCTTGTCCACATCCAGGCCTTCCTGACCCTCCGCCTCAGAGAAAACAGGACGCCCTTCCCCCACCCGGTACGCTCACACCTCCTTCCCCGGACTGACCTCTTTCCAGGACAGCTGGTGGTCAAACTGTCCATTCCTTTCGGGGGGGAAACTCCAGCCTCCGCCCCCAGGACTACAGTATTGTTTAGCCCCAAAAGACGTCAGAACATATTTCTCTAGAAGAACGTTGGCCAAGTGGGCTATTCAATCTTTAATAGTACCGTGTAGGATCAGCCATAACCCCATCCAGCTCCCTCTGCTCCCAGCAAAGTTCCTTGGCACGGTGATCTCCCCTCCAGCGTAAGGCAAGAGGAGATTGTGGCCTGTGTGCGTTCCCAGACTCTTCAGGGCCTCGTGGCTCCTGCCACGGGAGCAGGAATGCGGGTGGCTCCAATGTCTGGGGCAGTGACATGCAAAACCCCCCAGCGTGGCTCTGGACCTAGGAAAACCTCCGCTGCAGGGAAGTTCACGAGGCAAGGCAGCTCTGCCCGCGAGCGGTGCTGTGGGCATAACTCAACAAATCACTCTCCCTTCTAGAAAGCGGTCTTTGCTCCACTTTTCAACTAAAGGCCTGTCTTGACTGGTTTCCCCAGAACACAGGAACGACCTACTCAATAAATTAAAAGCCAGGAGACTGAAAATGACAGTTTTTCTAGTTTCAGCTCTTCAAGTGTTCAAACGTTGTGGAGTATGGTATCATCAGCACCTCTCTCTACAATCCCACAAACATTCACTGATGGCCTCTTGTGTGCCAGGTACAATGCCGAGTCATACAACCAAAAATAATCATGGAAAAAAGCTCCAGACTCAGGAATAAACATGCACAGAAATTCAGCCCCAAGTCCCTGATAAACAAACTCTAGCAACAAACCTAGGCCGCTACACATCTCTCAGGCCAGCCCGAGAACTTCGATTCCGGTAAACCTACGCTGTTCCTGACGGGCACATTTAGAAAAGGAAGACCAGGGGTGGGAGTGGATTGTTGAAAATGGAAAATGAAGGTAAATCATAAGACATTTCTGCAGTGAAGCCTGAGGAAGACAAAGGGAGCTGAGAGAAGCCTACTTCCTTGAGATTGTGCCCGGGCCTGCCCAGAAGGAAGGAACTAAGACATACATAAGGGGGCTTGACAGCCAGGGCGAAGCAGAGACTCAGGGAGTCCCGGGAAGGCCCGCAGCACAGCGTGTTTCCAAAAAGCTGTTTTTAAAAATGGCTCAACGTTTACTTAGTGGGGTTAAGGTTAGGGGCTTTTCGTTATTAAAAAGTACATATAATTCCTCCTCCTCCTTCTCCACATGCTCCCCCTTCTCCTCCACCTCCTCTACCTCCTCCTCCTCCACTTTCTCCTCCTTCCCCTCATTTACCTCCCTTCCTTCCTCCTCTACCTCCCCCACTGCCCTTCCTCTTTCCACTGCCCTTCTCTTCTCTTCTTGAATGATTCAGCCCTAAAGCCATGGAGGGGGTGGGGGGCAGAGCAAGGCAGACTTCCACACCACGAGAGGGAAGAGCCGTGATGGCCGGAGCAGGGTGTCGGCGCTCCGCAAGGGAAACCCAGCGTTCACACAGGGGACAGCCCAGCGGGGCGCGTCCGAGTGCTAGCACGAAGAGGAGAGCGGGAAGGCTAGGCGGCGTGCTGGGGCAGAGGGGAGAAGGATCTCTCTGTGGAAAGGCGGCCCAGCGAACAGTGGCAGGGGGGTGATCAAAGGGGTAAATAGAGTAAAGACAATGGAGCCAGATTCCTGGTGCAGATGAGAAGACTGGAGAAACAGTGCTCGCAACGTGATGCGTGCAGAGTAAGGCGGGTACGAAGCGCTAGTGACGAGAAAAGAATGGGCAGGAGGATCGAATTAAATCCCTACGTGGCAGTTACTTTTAAACTTGCCTGTAACACTTTGTGTAAGGCAGAAACACAGACCTGGCGAAGCTGGCCTCTCATATCGTTATTTGGACATTCAACATGATTATAGTGAAGAGGGAATTCTGTATTCATTACAAAAATTTTATCTAGCACATGTTTCCATCTAGTTCCACAGAGAAAATTAATGTGTTGTGTAAGTCCCGGCAGGGGGTGGGGGGGGGGTGGTGAGGAATTCTGGAACATTGACTTTACCCTGCAAGCTCATGCTGAAATTATCCAGCTAGAGAGGTTTTTAGTAAGAATTGGTGTTGATATAAAACCCCACCCTCCCCTTTCCTAGTGACATTTGTGTAAAAGGAAAACAGGAGAGTGCGTCCTCGCTGACCAGCTCCTCAGAGAGGCAAGGGTGTAAATCACTAATTGCACAGCAATTGAAGAGCTTGCAGTTTGAGCGCTAAATCAGCCTTCAGTGAGGACTGGGGTGAAAGGCTGTAGCTCACTCACTGCCTCGGTATGTAGTTTGACTTCATACTGGGGCTAGTTCAAATTTCTTTTTAACATTAAATTATAGAAAGCAATTGCTTTTTAAAACCATCCAAATAACTACACTGCATCATATGCTTAGAAGTTTAAATTAATTGCGACTTTATTATGACATATTTCAAACTCTGCAGGAGAGTGTAGGGAATGACACAGCACACACAGTCTCTACCTTTCGGCTATAACAGACGTTTTCATTTTGCCGCATTCACTTCAACTTTTTTGGTACAAAAATGAAATGTATCCGTGTGGCTGCTGTTCTCTGTGCGGCCTCATCCAGGGCCATTCCCACCCCCCACGCCCAGAGGGGGGATCCACTACTCTGAACCTGGGGCATCCCTCCCAAGCATATGTTTGCACTTTTACATCCTAGACATATAAACAATAGAACATATCGATATGCATCTAATTCATTCACAGTGATCACTATAGGGTCTACCAATAGCTTATTCACTCATCCTGCTCGTGAAGAAAACCTTAGCTGTTTGCAGTTCCGCACCATCACAAACAAGACGGTAGTGAACACTGCATTTCTCCCCGAGCCCAGACAGGAGAGTTTCTGCAGAGAGACACATGCATCCCATTTGCGTAGGCGGCGTATTTGGCTGCAGGCAGGGACTAGAGGTTGCTGAGCGATTCGTCCCCTCGTGGAGAAAAATGCAACGACTGGAAGGGCTCTCTGCATGATCAGGCCTCTAGCGTGCGCAACAGCCCTTCCAGAAGCCCACCTCTCTGGGGGAGCAGCACACACCTCCAGCTACTACATCCAGGGCTTGCAGCTCTCACCCTGGAGGTACCCAGGCAGGTGCTTCTAAAACCCGGCACAGACCAGTGGAAACATTGCAGAAATGATGTGTGCGCGTATGTGACAGACAGCCAAAGCTGTTCGGAGGTTCCAGGTGAACATGACAACCTGGGTAGGCTGACAAACAGCCCTCCAAAGATTTCCACACCTAATCCTCGAAACCTGTGAATATGTTTCCCCACAGGGCAGAAGGAATGTTGCGGGTGTGGTTAAGTCGAGGGCCTGGAGAAGAGGTCATTATCCTGGATTACCTGGAAGGGGAGGAGGGCCCAATGTAATCACAGAGGCCCAGATGAAACAAAAGCAGGAGGGTTGGTTAGAGAGATGCTGGGAGAGGCCAGATTGCCACCTATGAAGATGAAAGAAGAGGCCAGGAACCAAGGAACACAGGTGATCTCCAAAACCTGAAAAGGGGAAGGAAAGGAACCCTCTCCAAAGCTCCCAGGAAGATTGCAGCCTTCCCTGCCGACACCGTAGCTTTGGCTCAGCAAGACCCATTTTTGACTTCTGACCTTCAGAACCGTGAGACAGTAAATCTGTGTCCTAAGTCGCTCAGTGTCTGGGAATGTATTAGAGTGGCAGTAGGAAACTAATAACAACGTCAAAGGTGGGGAGGATCCACCTCGTGGGCCATCCCGAAAGAGGAGGCTCACCACGCCTTACCGACCCAGAGAACAAGCTGGCTGTCGCACAGACTGACCTGAAGATGACCATCCGTCAGAACTGAAGCCACTGACATCACCGCGCTCCACAGCATGGCGCTGTTTGGGATGCGACAGCCTGTCCCTGCAAATGGTCAGAGATGACCTGTAGCATGTGTGGGTACAGCTGGTCAAAGTAAATCAGTGTGTTGTTTGTGTTGACTTTCCCTTCCAGGAACGGGGGGGAAGTTCCCTCTGGCATCACTTGGCTCCACAGACAGTCCCTGAGTTTGGAATCCGAGGCATTGTTTTCTGTCTCCTGTTCTACATCTGAGGACTGGGTCGTGACCTCACCCAGCTGGGCTCCTGCCCTCCAGCCGCAGGGGCTCCATGGGGACCTCGCTTCATGCTGGACCTCCTGCCTGTTTGGACTCCTGCCTGCGCCCTCTCCCTCAGATCTGCCCTCTGAACGGTGACTCCTGGCCTGTTTCATCTGAGCATGGCTGTGCTTTATGATAATTTTGGATCTTGCTGCCCCATTCCCTGGACTTATGACCTGGTTTTGTTTGCATCCGGCTTGGCCTGACCACTGAGACTTAGACCTTGCCCTAACAGTCACATCTTGCTCTAACTCTGTGACTTTTACACAAAGCGCACTTCCTAGCTACTTCTTCCACCTGCCTAGTTTAGCCCTCCTGGTAAAAGGAAGGTCTTTCGCTTCTGCAGCCTGAATAAGAGAGTAGCCATGAGGAGTCCAACCTACTCCCATGCTAGGAGCCCTGCTGGCAGCTCTCCACACACCTCCATTCAGCCCTGAAAGATGCCAGGGTGTGCCAGAGCTTGGAAGATCAGTGCCCAGCACCTCCTCTGAACACACATATTCTTTCTTTCCTTGCTCCCCGTGACCCCATGAAGACCCTGGTGATAGACTAGATGCAGCTAATCGTTAGTCTCTCCTCTCCCAGCCACTGTAGTGACCTGTGAACTGAGCTGATTAGAATGGGAACCTGCCCATCAAGATCGGACACGTGACCTCGGGTCAAAGACTAATCGCAGCCTCTCTCCAAAATGTTTTAAATAGAACATGAAGCAGCAGGAGCTCTTTCCTGAGAAGGAGGTGAGGGGGCAAACTAAGTGGTGGGAGCCAGGCCTCGAATCCCACGGGGAAAGTCCATTGAAGAGGATGAAGCCGACCCAAGGACACGGGAGTCACACAGAGAAAATAAACCCTGGCAGCACTTAAGTCCCTGGAGACACAAAATGCATAGTGGTTCCAAGTGCAGGCTGAGAGTCAGGCTGCTTGGGTGACCTTGGGAAACAACCCCTCCGAACCTGAGTTCCCACTTTTGTTAAAAGAAGATAATAATAGTGCGTAACTCCTGGGGCTCTCGCGGTGATCGAACAAGCAATGCACGGGAAGCCCGTGGAACGGCGCCCGCACGGCTCACTGCACAGTGCGCGCTATTGTTCCTGCAATGGCCCAAGGCCATCCCCGCCCTGGTCCTGCCTTCGACTTGACTACCTGAGCAACCGGTTTCCTCTTTTTGCCATAACTACTGTTTGGTGTCCTTTACTTGCCACCTGAAGAGTCCTGAGGAATATGGCAATTATTTCTCTAAATTCCTGAATCCCGTGAGATGCTCTAGGAGAAAAGGTTTATGTAGGAAAGTTTGGGCAACTCTCAGATACTCATTGTGTTTTAATTTTTATGTGGCTTCCCCCTTTGATAGTTTCATTCTGCTTTGATACAGTAAAGGCTCTGAGTGACCCTACAATTAAAAAGCCAGTTGGGCTTTAGTCAACCTAGCACTTCCTACACAGTTTAACTTCGGTTACCATTTTCTTTCCTGGGATCTTTCTTCCCCAGCCTGCAAAATCAGCGCTCCACAGAACATTCTTTGCTGTGAGGAACAGAACGTAAAGACGAGAAGATTGAAGGATCTGCTGAGTGACAGGTTGGGAGCATATGCTCTTCCCACAATTCTGTGCGCACATCCGCAAACACAACACAAGTATCACTAAGCATTTGGGAAGCAAGTGCAAAGCAAAATCCACCAATTTCGAGTTTGCTTACCTGCCGTAAGTGTTGCTTTCCCAGAGAGCAAAGTCTTAAGTGCTTGCTCTTGAAGATTCATGTATACCGCACAAAATTAAGTAGAATTAAATCTTTTAGGACATTTTTGAATAAAAAAATTACCTGAGGCATGCAATGGTCTCTTCTTTGAAAAAATTACAAGAAACTTGGCTTTTCTTTCCTGGCTGCCAGAGCCAACCGTGAAGAACACGAGGGTGGGGAGTGCTTGCATCTGAGTTCACACCATCAGAAACCTTTGCCTGCACCTGCAGGCTGGCCAGACTGTTGCACAAGGTCTCACATGTCCCTCTGGGCCAAGTTCTAGCTTCTGGTTGTCCAAAGCTGTGTTCTTGAACTGTAGGTCAAATCTGGACGATGGATATTGTTATTATCCTCATCATCATTATCATTAGGGGTGGATATTGCTTGTTGGGCCCCAAGTTTGTCAGAGGGGACTTTTGGACCAAGGGAGAGACCTGGTTCACTCTGGCAGCCTTGCACTCTAAATTAGACCGAGTTGTATAACAGTTTTCGGCATCTGATATGGGACTTGCCAAATTTTATGGCTTCAGGCACACGGAATGCACATCCCTGTTCCAGGGAGGCTAAATATTTTTCCAAATCAGTAGATAAAACAAACTCCCTGACCTCAACTTCTTCCTGGCGCCTGGAGTCCTAAGTAGCTGATGAAGAGTGTCTGTCTGCTATCAAGTGACAGGACACATTCAGACTGGCCCCTACGCCTAGGACCATGCGGTACCTGATCCTGTCTGCATCCTCACAGCTAAGATTTTGGCCACAACTTAAAGATCTAAGTCCAGAGGGCAGTGGGCCAGGGGTAGATACCATTAAATGCCATTGAGTCTGCCTGGAAGGGCAGCTGTGGCTTCTCAGTGTGTGAGGCAATGTGCTGCCTCCGGAGCCGGCGAGAGCCGGCGAGCGCACACCCCGTGCAGACACACGTCCAGCGTCACATCTGAAATGGAGAGGTGGCCCCAGCCCTGTCCGAAGTAAACACTATGCACAGAGTTTAGACTTTACAGAGCCAACCAAGTCGGGAGCAAATCCATCAGAGGGAACCCGAAGCATGGTTGGTGACACCTTAACTATTGGACAGTGACATCTACTGACTGTGTTAGACACTGCCACCTGACAGACAGAAGACAGGAGCTGAGCGTGGAAGGCTCAAAAGCAGGTTAAATGAGGGGGGGACTTCCCATGGATAGTCTGGAGAGAGATAAAAAGCAGAAGTAAGAATGCAGATATTTAGAAGTGTTAGAGAGCATTATAGATGGTAAAGATTAAATTCATAACATCATGAAGTCTTCTGAGTCGTTTGCAGGAGAGACGCTCCAAATCCACCAGGCGCCGTACTGGGGACTCTTGATCCTCGAGTTCCAGCCCATGGCCCCCACTTGAGGTTTCCCTTTCCAGTCGATGCCACTGTCGGGTTAGATTCTCCTGCACTTGCACCGATGTTCCTATGTTACTTTTCTCCCCATTTCTCCTCTCCCTGCTGCATCCTCCTGCCATCGAGCCGTGTCTGACCAAGAAACCTGGGCTCCCAGCTCTCTTTTTCATTGAGTCATTTGCTGACATGTCCTGCTGAACCCAGGGAATCCGCAGCTGTAAGCCCGCCATCAGCTCAGGGGCTAAGAGACACACAACCCCACTCATTCCAAACTACTGTAATCCTCGCAGCCCCCCTGCCCCTCACCAAGGCCACCAAGCTGGCAGCACTACTGAAGTGGGCTCCTTGTAGGAACTGTTCACCCCACTGGGGTCCTGACTGTTCACCCTCTGGAGGTGAGGAGTACGTCACTTCCCACTTCTGCGCTCCTCAGGACCTACCTGATACCTGCTGTGCATACAGGGGCCCTTGAGAAAAGCCTGCTGTAGGAATGAATGACTTGAGAGGCTTGTTTTAATTCAATGACATCCATGGACTGAAAAGGTTTTGCTCACAGCTATCACACTACCCTGGTAGTCAAAATTGAAAACATATAAATTAAAAATTTTCAAAGACAAGTTGAGTCTGTTTTCCTGGCCTCTTCTATCCTCGTCTATTTAAAACACACACAAGCACATAAACCTCCTTTGGAATGTGTCTCCATAAAGATCATAACACAGTGCTCTAAGCTTCTGTAATTTTTTCTTTGGGAATTGGGCCAAAGTTTATTCCTCTCATACAGATATAAGATGAACATGTGTCAAAGATTTCATTTCACCCAGCAACCGAGGGAACTAGTAAGATGATTCAACTTGTCCCGAAGGAGAAGCCTGAGGACGTCACCCACACAGGCAAACGAAGGCCGCCGAAGTCAACCTACACCTGGGTGCAAAGTGGGTCCGGCCACCGGGCCACGCGCCCTGGGTGCTGAGGGTCGGAGCTGGGTGTGGGACTGGCAGCCTCTCCCAGTCCTCGGACGGGGAACTGGCCTCCAGAGTGATGGCAGAAGGCTGAGAATTAATAGACTCAACTGATTTAGGAAAACAAATGAAACCTTGGTGTTTGTGGCTAAAATTCTCCTTTCCTAGACAGAAACATTTTCTATCGATTCTTATTCGGTAGATAAAGTGCACATGTGCGGAACGGTGTTTCTGTAATGAGCACCCCCCAAGAGTATATGCCCCCAGCGGCTGGGAGTGAATGTGGACTTCAGTCCTTTCATCACTGCCGTGGGGCGATGCACAGCCAATCAGGTTTCAGGACAGGCTTTCATGTTATCTGAGGTTGTGTGGTGGTTACAAGAAATAAACTCTCCAAGATCTGATCTAAGTACTTGGTCTTGTCCCTTTTGGCTTCTGTATTGGGGACATCAGATGTCTGTCATTTGGGAGGAAGGATGAGGCTCTAGTGACTAGATCCAAGTTTAAGGCAGAGATCAGCTAGGACCCAGGTGGAAAGATGACACGAGCACCATCTACTCCACAAAGGGTGCCTAGCACACGTTAGTGCTTAATCTGGAGCACTGAGAAGATAAAGGTGACTCCCCCTGTAGCCACATCCCCAGACACGTGGGTGCCCATGGCTGATGCCCAGTGAAGGGCCATGCCGTTGTGAAATGTTGAGGGGCTTTGTGACACAGTTATCGTGTTGGGGTTCTGCCTGCACGACTTTCTCTGCAGGGGAGTGGCCCCTGCTGGGGTGACCAGCTAAGGGGAAATGGAAACGAGAAAAAAGGAGCGTAGGAATTCTCTTGGGATAAGACATGGAAGGTTTTGGCATCTCTCATGCCCTCAGAACTAAGGAGCAAGGCAGCTCTCTGCAGTGGGCCATGCGTGGGGAGATCTGGGCAGAGGATGATTGTGCTTCCTATTGCAGAAAGTAATGCTCTGCCTTTGGCTACATCTTAGCTCTTAGGAAAGCCTTCTGAAATGACCTGACTTTCGGCTCAGCTCTGATACAAGGCATGAGTGGAAGGGTCATGCCTCCCTGCCAAGGCTGGTTTTGTTAAAGGGAAATAATACTCTCCACTCGCACCCCGAACCCACCCTGAGTGGAGGAGGTGGCAGGGGCACACTTGAGAGATGGCCCCTAGGACTGTGGGATGTGGGGGCCAAACAACAGGGCTTCTAGGACCCAGCTTTACCTTTCCAGTGTTCACCTTGAGGGATCTGGTGGTTGTTTTTTTTATAAAACTCAGAGCGGAGTATAATTACTTACAGGTCCTCCTGTTTCCTGGATGAAATGATCTAATATGTAAAAGAAGTTATGGATTGAATGAAGTCCTCCCAACATCCATTTGGTAAGCTCTAACCCCCCAAGGTAACTGTACGTGGAAGTAGGGCCTTTGATGAGGTAGAGTTCAATGAGGTCACAAGGATGGGCCCTGATTCGATTGTACGGGTGTCCTTATTAGAAGAAGAGACACGAGAGATCTCTCTCCCCCAACCCACAGAGAAGAGGCCATGTGAGGACACAGCCAGAAGGCGGCCATCTACAAGCCAGGAAGAGAGACCTCACCAGAAACCAACCCTGGCGGCCCCTTGGTCTCGAACTTCCAGCCTCCAGAACTTTGAGAAAACAAATTTCTGTTGTTTAAGCCACTCAGCCTAGGGCATTTTGTCTTGGTAGCCGGAGCAGACCAACACAGAAGGCAGGGCCACTAGCTCCTGGAGCTGTCTTGCCCCTGCTGAGGTGCGTGTTAGAGGTTAAGGTAATCACAGGCTGAGCGGGGCGTCGGGGTCAGACGACTCCGGGGGACGAGGCATCTCCGCACACTCGCCAACAGTTGGAACAAAGTGCAGTGCGCATCCCAGGCTCTGAGGGGAGGGGCTTCATGATCAAACACCGCAGCACCTTCGTGGTTGAACAGCATTTCCTTTTCCCGAAAACATCCGCCTTCTCAGAGAGAACCTAATTCTCCAGGCTGTAAACAGCTTGCTGGTATTTTACGGTCTCACCAATACGCTCTGTGCTCCGATTGGCGCCCTGGAGGGACTTTCACATGCTCAGCCTGTCGCCTGGGACACAACAGGCCCTCAGCCCTCATTCATCAGCTTCAGCTGAACTTCAGGAGAAAACTATCAATGACTGTATTTCTGAATTTCAATTTTGTTGAGGGCAAGAATGAGAACGTTGCATTTATGCCTACAGCCCAACCCTAGGGACTGAATAGAGGGTACGCAACAGCCACCGGGTGGGTGTTGGCTTATGCTGTGAAATTTAACAAAATAAAAGCCCAGCCACTGGAAATCTCTGCTAAAAACTAGAAGTTCTTTCTCATTTGGATGAAGTGTGCTCATGTTTGCCTCAGTTGCACTAAGGTTTCTCAATCTGGGTTTTCTTTGCAACATTCCTGGCATCCAGTCAGAAAAACATTATAAAACAGAAGTTTTAAGACAATCAGCAGAACATGAGTCATAACTAAGACATAACCCAGAAATTTGAAATGCAAATAAACCATTTTTTTCTTGAAGTATCTGAACCAAAAATACATAGTAAACACAATCTAGAAATACAGTCAGTTACAGAGACTGGAACATTAAGAAATAGCATTTTTTTTGCAATGTTGAGTTAGTAAAACAGATGCTTGCTGCATGACGCTCTTTACTTTTGATAATTTCAAAGCCATCTCTCACCCACCTAAGTCAGAACAATGGGTTGAATTGGATATGCGATAACTTTCATCACAGAGCAGCAGAGCAATTGATCATTAAGACAAAGGACATCTCTGTAAATAAACTAAACCATTCCCCACACATCCATTCTTCTGACTGAAATGTTTGTATCATTATCTTGAGGTGTCTTCCATGCTTCGACTTGGCATGTATACGAGGAAGTTTTGGGGACAACTGACACTGGTCTGTGCCCTGGAACAAGGAAACCCTTCCTCTTCCCCACCTGTGGACAGGTCAGAGCAGCGATGAAATGCTGACATAGAAGAACTTTAAAACTTTGAGGAAAATCATAGCCTCTACTGGGGCTCTTCATATTTGGGGACCAAGCCCCACCTTTGCTCTCTATTAACCTGTGTGCTTATGAGAAATTTCTCTGACTTTTGACCCCCCCCAAAAAAGCGAGGATTTGGGGGTTTTTTGTTGTTGTTGTTTTATTATTCTTACCACAAACTGATGCAGCTCCGACCAGCAGGGTCCGCGGTGTTGTGGATGTGACGAACAAATTCACACGGACTGCAGAAGTCCCGTGGAGAAAAGGGACAGCACGGCCACTCTCTGAGGGAGGGGGGGGCCCGACCCCCACCTGGACAGGTTTTTATTGCTTTTCTCAGAGCATTACATCAAGGAAGGCCCTCATTTATTATGCATAGGAGAGGATGTTGCTGTTTACTTCTTACAGATAACAAAGAAAAGGATGTTGCAAATGCAAGGGGAAATGGGGTTGAACTGGCTACACTCCATCCTTGGAATGGTTTAGCACAGACTTTAGGAAGTTATTTCAAAGTTATGCAGTAAACATTTGCTGCCTTAACTCAGCGTGAGGGAGTTTTAGCAAAAGCAAGCCTCCAATCAGCCTAGGTACGATGCAGGCCTGACTCCCCATGGGAGAGCCGATCTGTGGGCATGGATGGGTCCTGGGAGCTGCCTCGAGCCTGCGGGCTTTCCGAACCAGGGCTGCGCTGCATTCGCCACTGCCACGCGGACTGGTTCCCTCTAGCAAACCTCTTTACTTCGCCTGCCCATTCCTAGAGGCTCACACATGAGGTCTGCCCTCCTCCAGCCCACATTCCTCCAACCTCCTCACTCCACCCGGAAGCTGATTCCACAGAAGCTGCTCCGGACGAGCTGGTCCGGGAGCCTGCCGAGTTTGAAATGCGGTGGCTGCTGGCCTACGTCAAGGCTCCAACATGGTTAGATCTGGAGCATGTTTTTTGGCTTTTGTTGTCTTTTAACCTATGTAGTATTGAATTTTTAAAGTTCACGATCAATGTTGTGAAAAAAAGAACAATCTGGCACTCCTGAGCCTGATTTCCAAACGGCCACAACCTGCTGCAGGAGAGTGACAGCTGCTCTCTGGACAAGGTGTGCTCACCTCGGTCGGACCCAGTCCCCACCGCTCCCGTGGCCCCCCAGGCCTTCCACACGCATTTGCATTTTCTTTACCTGCCAGGCTCCTCGAAACCCTTTCTTCTGGGTGGTTATAAAACAAACTGCAGCCAACACGGGCTTGGAGGACGAGCTCGCAAACACGGCAGCGTGTGGGAGTACAGCTGGTTGCATCACACAAGGAGCTGCTTTGATTACTGCTTGTCTTTCTACATTGTCCTAAGCTCCCAGAAGGGGAAGAGTGAGAATATCCTACACACACTCCGGTATGAGGAAAACCCACTTTGCTTCTACAATGCTATTTCTAATGTCATTTTCCAATTGGTAAATGAGATGCTATTGGTAAATGCTATTTCCAATGTCACCCTCTTTCCACAGATGAGAAAATTGAGGCTCCCAGGAGTTAAACTTGACAAAGGCCCTGCTGCTACAGAGTGGCACCTCCAAGACTGAAATCCAGGTCTCCTGACTCCAAATCCTGCCTGTGGACCGGTGAGGACATGACAAAGAAGACGACCCTGTACAACAAGCAGAGACAATCTCCTGTGAAACACGGAGCCACTGCTGAAAGCCAACACCACTGCGACTATCCAGATGAATTCTAAAGCATCCGACGACACATCAGTGTCCACATTATGCACCAAGGTGGACAGGTGACCTCTGTGCTGGCCACTGAGCTCTCGCCGGGTGTCCGAAATCCCTGGCAGCTGAGCCTACCAATGCAGACTTCGGGGAAACCCCGCCGCCCCAGGCAAAGCGCGTGCAGCGCACGAGCTTCCGGCTCAGAGGCTCTCCCCGCTCCTTTAAAGCAGCCCCCTTGCTGGGCTGAGAATTCGCCTTTCCTGAGTGCACCGATCCAGAGAAGTCCTCTGTGGTTCTTGGCCCTCCTCACGGCCCACGCCCCGGCACGCTGAAAACCCTTGCGGTGCACACAGGCTCGGGGGCCTGCCATGCACTGTAACGTGTTCGAGGACTTCCACGAAACTCCCCGACTCTTGAGACTTGTGAGACATTGCAGATTGAGGCTCTGTTGCCAGAGGAGTCTGTGGAATTTTGTTCAGTAAAAACAGAATGACAGAATGTTAAGGCTGAAAGAAACCTTCCAAGTCCACTCCTGCCAAAGGCAGGGAGGAATTTCCATCGCGGCTGGTAGATACTGCGCGTATTAACGCGCTGCTCCGGCCTTGGAACCTTCCACTCCCGGGGACACGTGTAAGAAGATACAGACATATTGTCCTTACTCAGTCCTCTTCTTCGCCTTGTTCTTCCATTTCTTCTCCTTTTTGAAACAACAGCTAGGCCATAATAGGTTTTCTTTCCCAACAGTTTCCTGTTGGAGAATGTGTTGAATGTCGCAATCTGACACCAAGTGGCATACTGTTGTGCAAACTTATATAGGATGTAACAAACTTTATTAGTTTACCATCAATTTTACTTTTTATTTTTGACCTCTTAATGCAACAGAGAGTAGTATCAACAGGGCAGAAATTTAGTTTGATAAAGAGGCTTGGATTCAATTTTTAAATAATCATTCATTTCATCAAATTAAGGAGTAACAATCATATTTATCTTATAGTTTTTTTCTTCTAGTAATATTGAGTTCTAAGAAAAGGACTGTAAGATAAAAATCAAGGATTAAATAAGCAGGTGACATTTCATTGTTTTCCTGGTTTGTTCTCTCTCTCTCTCTCTCTCTTCTTTTCTTTTTTTTTTTTTTTTTTGGTTTGGTTTTCAGGAGTGTTGACACTGAAAATTTGTACCCAAGGTCTAATTGTAACTTTGCTACCACCTTCTGGCAAAATAATGAACAGCTTATGATTTTTCAGGAGAATGAGTTTCCACAATTTTTTTAATGTCCGGTTGTGCACATTTCGCCTGCGTCTACTGAGGCCAAAAACAAAGGCTGTAAAAAGACAAAGATGGCGGAGGAAAACAGGAGCACAGTCCCCTTTCTGCAATACCTGAACAAGTCATTTTTTTAATGTTTGTAGTACCCAATGTTCAGCAGTGGCGATAAAATAACAAAATGGCGGCCAAAAAAATAAGCAGAAAATCTGGAAGGAAAATTTCTAAATGAAAACCCACACTGTCGTGTACAGAGCAGTGAAGGAAAAGCAATACCCAGCCATCCAACTGCCATTCCAAGGGAGCCAGACGAGTGGGTCCTGGACCAGACAAGCGCCTCTTCTCTAAGGACTCCGACCCTGTTAGATCAGGAGCCCACCCTTGTGGTCTCATTTAACCTTAATTACTTCCTTAGAAGCCTGTCTCCAGATACAGCCACACTGGGGGTTAGGGCTTTGATATGTGGGTTTTCGGAGGACACCTTCAGTCCATAGCAATGAGGCCAGCTCATGGATGGAGTCCTATGGTCTCCAGCCCATGAATTTGCTACATCCCATTCCTCAAATTCCCCCACCTCCAGGGAGAAGAGAGAGGTTGTATCAATCACTAATGGTCAGTGATTTGATCAATCTGATCCACAGTAATGAAGACTTCATTTAAAAAGATAAATGAAATTTTTTTTAAAAACCCTAACTGAAAGAGTATGGAGAGCTTCTGGGTCAGTGAGCAGGTGGTACAGATGCTGGGAGGGCAACGCACCTGGAGATCACATGGGAGCTCCAAGGCCCTTTCCCCACACCTTGCCCTGCACATCTCTTCCATCTGACTGTTCCCCGGTTGTACCCTTTTCTAATACACTGATCATCTGCTAATGAGCTTCCCAAATTCTGTGAGTCATTCTAGCAGATTACTGAACCTTTGATTTCTAGCCAGTCTGACAGAAGCACAGGTGACAACCTGGACTTGACTGCACTTGGGATGGGGGCTTAGTCCTGGGGAACTAAGCCCTCACTTAACCTGTGGTATCTGACGCAACCACAGGTTAGCATGGGTAGCAGGTTACTCTGGGTAGTGTCGGCATTGAACCCAATAATATGACACCTGGTTGGCATTCACAGAGAACTGGAGAACTGCTTGGTGTGGGGGGAAAGCCACACATCTGGAGACAACAGTTCTGTGTGTAGAGAAGGAAAACAGGAGAGCTTTTCCTCCCAGTCTCCTTTACACCCACGCCGGTCATAGTGTGCTATTGGCCCAAAATTAGTTACGCACAGAAATCGAGGGCAGGTATCTAGAGACACGTGCGGTAACTTGACATTGGCACAACAGCCAAGCACAGGGTCTGTTCCAAACGGCACAGCCCACTCAGGTGCCGGCCCTGTCACGTGGTCACTGCCTGCCAGCAGAAGTCATGAACAGCAGGGCCACACCACAACGTGCACTGTTTCAGATTTCTGTGTCACCTGTGACTAAAGCATCAAGAAAGCTTAGAAAATGTAAGCCTTTCTTTTTGCAGCCTGTAATTTTCACATTTATTTTAATTCTTAACCAAGTTACTTTTTCTAACTTATGGTTTTATCCTACCAGTTAAAGTAGAGAAGTAATTTATATTATTTGTTTATTTTTACTGTATTAAAGGATTTAATGAAGTTCACAATCATGATTGTGGACATAGCTTTGGGCAGTTTGTTTACTTCCCAGTGGAATATTCATCTATTTTTACTTTTTTTTTTAGTTTGAAATAACTTCAAACTTTCAGAAGAGTTGCAAGAATAGTGCAAAGAATTCTTATATATCCTTTACCAAAATTCACCAATTTTTAACGTTTCACCAGTTTGCTTCATAATTTTGTCCATCTGTGTGTGTGTATATATGTACATACACTTATACACAAAGTTTCCCCTAAGTCACTGGAGATCAATGCCTCTTTATCTCTTATCCTCTTGTATTTCCCCTTGCAAATCAGTATAATGTACTCCTCCCTTTATTGAGAAGGTCTTGCTATTTTTTTTAAGTTGCATAACCATAAAGTCTATTGGTTTATTGACATAACAAATATTGTGAGTGCCATGACAGCTAATGCTTTGACCTCAAGAACATTCCTCTAATATGTGCTAATAGAGAAGCCGATCACAAACAACTAGTCTCGAATTCTCAATTGCATGTTGAGAATGTTTGAAGTCCGGAACAAACTCTTGGTTTAAAAGTTGGCTCCCCTTTTGCATTGTTGGTGGGAATGCAGACTGGTGCAGCCATTATGGAAAGCAGGATGGAGATACCTCAAAAAATTAAAAATAGATCTGCCTTTTGACCCAGCAATCCTACTTCCGGGGATATATCTGAAAGAACCCAAAACACTAATTCGAAAGAACATAAGCACCCCTATGTTCACTGCAGCATCATTTACAATCGCCAAGATATGGAAGCAGTCCAAGTGTCCATCAATAGATGAATGGAAAAAAAAAATAGATGAATGGATAAAACAACTATGGAACATTGACATAATGCAATTCTACTCTGGGCCGTAAAAAAGAATAAAATTTTACCCTTTGCAACAGCATGGATGGACCTGGAGAACATTATGCTAAGTGAAATAAGCCAGTCAGAGAAAGACAAATATCATATGATTTTACTCATATGTGGAATCTAATGAACAAACTGAACTAACAAGCAAAACAGAGACAGACTCATACATGGAGAGCAGGTGACAGCTAGTGGCGGGGGAAGGTTACGGGGTGGACGGATTGAGCAAAAGAGAAAAGGACTCGTGGACATGGACAACAGTGTGGTGATTGCTGGGGGGGGCAGTATAAGGGGACTAAATGGCAATGAAAAAAGCGATAAAGATTATATATTTAAGGAAAAAAGTTGGTTCCTACTTTTTAGAGATGTTACATAAACAATTGTATATCCTTCAATGGCAAATAAGATCTAAGGGCAAAAACAAAAGTTATAATTTGGAAAGGCAAAATTTATACATGTAGACTGTAATTACATTTACCATAATTACCAATACTTTCTATATAGGATAGGAAGTTTTGAATTTTATTTTCTATCAAAAGATGGGGATGGATCTGAAATTCACTTCTTTTATCAAAAGATGATTTAACTATAACAATACAAGACAAATGGTTAGAATTGATTACTTATGAAAGATAAAAGATGACTTTTGAAAATGTAACCCCACTTGCTTAATTCTGCATAGAAATTTAATAATACTGAATGTGCTGAGATTGCTTTAAACTGTCTTCTCCCTCCTCCACTACTAGGCCTCCATGAGCTGGCTTCTCTACTCCGCATGTTATTAAAACAAAACATTATCCTTTCTGAGTAACATTTTCATTAACCCAATCGACATTGGGTGTTTCAACCAGCAAGGAGTTTATCACATTTAAAACTTAAATTTTTACATAATTTAAATATTGGTACATATTTGTACAAATATTTGGTACAAGACTTAAATATTGGTACATTTGGTGTTCGTTGAAAACTGTGTTTAGACATTTAATATCAGGAAACATTTTACTCTAACTTTTCCTTTAATGTTGTTTACACTTGGAATGAACGATGGGCAGTTTTTATTTCTTTTTCCCTACATGTTGTTCTGATTATATTTATTAAAATATTATTCTCTGCCTGATGAACCTAATAATAAAAATTGAGACTTATATTTCAAGTGTATTTATTTGTTACATAATTTTTCTAATTATTGTTTGCTGTATGTTACCAAAATATTGGTCTACCACCCTTCGGAAATGACATCTTTGACCACAGACAATTTGAGCAACAGTGCTGCTCCCTAGGTAGCCAGTAGGTGGTGCCCAAGGATCCTCTCCTGGACTCTGCTTGCAGGACTTTGGGAATGGCATCTCCATTTGAGAATAAGGCACTTCCTACCCTACAAACTTTTCCAGAGTAGTCTGGCAGCATTGTCATACCTTTCCTATTTGTGAAGCCCGCAGAGAAGGCAATTCAGTCTCCCTTGTATGAGACATTTGTAAATGCTGAAGTTGCTTTATACAAATGAAGATGTTTTGCTAATTGTTGATGGGCTTCCCACATGGATGGAGGCCTAGCTACACACCGGAGCTGTTAGCACTGCTGCCATCAAGCAGACTCTGTGTGAGAGCCTTTTCCAGTCACAACGACGGCAGCCAACTGCATCCAGGCCAAATTACAAAGGAAGTCCGAAAGTCCCTTTCAATGCCCACATCTCCCAGAACCTGCAGGGCAGTGCAATGGCGGAATTCTGAAAACTGGCTGCAATCAGTCCATAGAACAGACTCAATCAAGAGGCCGGGTGCCTTGCAAGGACCTCTGCATGAGACCCACAGCCAACAGAAAGACCATCTCCCTAGGCTAACATGACTGGTTTCAGAAGCCACACAGCACAAGAAGAGCAAACACGCTAAATAGCTGAACAGAGTTCTTCCCAAAGCCAAAGACAGGTCAGAAGACAGTTGATCTTCCTTGGACTTTAATCTTCAAGGCCAGGTAAAGGTTTCCCATCCCAATAATAGTTCTCTGCTAGCCCTCCTTGCCCGTTACTAGTCAGGCTCCCAATTTGAAAAGACATACTCAAATTAAGCTAACTCAAAGAATATGTTTATTAAAATAGATTATTTACAAAGACGAGCGTGAAGGCTTAGGCAAACCAAAGAGCAACCACGCTACAACCCTGGGGTAGCAATAATGGAAGAACTATTTCCATCCCACAGTCAAAAGGCAAGGGGAAGGAGCAGTTACTAGAACCCAAAAGAAGGAATTTACACAGAAGTCACCTCGCCTGGAGCAGAGATGAGACACACAGCCGGCCTGACTTGACCCCGCTCTGCCTCACTTTCCTGTCACCGTGGACCAAACCCACTGAGAAATGTGAGCGCACAGCCCAAGGATGCAATCCATACATGTCAGCCTCCCAGGACACTGTATGATGGATCTGGAGGGACAGAGTATATACAAGGCACCGTAGCCTTTTTGCATTCAGCATCTGCTCTGGTCTAAAGGGCTGAGTCCCCATCACAGAGTGGACATGAAGTTCTATCACCCACCATGTCATTGCAAGTTGCTATCAATTTTCCCACACTCTCCCCCAAGCCTAAAAGCTTAGCCAACATTGGTGTTATCCATGTAACTTATTTCAAAGAAAACAGAGGGAGACAAGAAACAATTACGTTACATAAACACAGCCGTGACTTCTGGGAGGTCCATGCTGGTCGCTGTGGCTGCCTTTTCCCACTGCCTATCCCCAGCCCCTGACCATCTCCAGCATATTGGCTGGACCAGGGTTCTTTACCAGATGGCAGTCCAAAGTCTTCTTCATGAGCTGTTGTAGCTTCTCACTCACCAGGACAACTGATCAAGGGAGCAGAAGAGATCACCAGTAAACCCCCTGGTTTCTGAACATAGTTCTCCACAGCCCAGGCTCCTGTAGACAATCCAGATCGATAATCCCAGTCCCTACAGAAACCCTGCCTAGCAGTTCAGTGGCCTAAGAAGTCTAAGGTGACCAAAGGGCCATCTCCACTGCAGATTCATTGGAACCACTTGGCCCTTCCATCCTGGGTCCCCAAAACTTACATGCTTTTCCAAGAATTAAATGTAAAGGGTGAGTGAAGGTGTCTTTAAAATGGAGAGATCTGGCAATCACCACCTTAGCTAACATAGTGATCAAATGCAATGAAGCAGCCTGGCCTGATGTGCCTCATGGTGTCATGCAACAAGAACCTCACCTCTGGCCGTGACCAGTGTGGCTCAGTTTGTTGAAGTGCCATCCCATACACAGAAAGGTTGCAGGTTTGATTCCCAGTCAGGGCACATACCTTGGCTGCAGATTCGATCCCTGGTCTGGGTGCATAAGATCCCTGGTCTGGGCAGGTACAAAAGGCAACCAATTGATGTTTCTCTCTCACATCAATGTGTGTGTGTGTGCCTCTCTCTCTTTCTCTTCCCCACCCCTCCCCCCTTCTTCCCTCTCTAAAAACAATGAAAGAAATGTCCTAGGGTGAGAATTTTTTTTTTAAATAAAAAAAATGAAGCACACCTCTATAGTATTCTTTCATGTAACCTGAACTGAGCCACAAAGAAACAGGCAAATCCAGAATGTGGGACACAGTACTTGGCTTGGACTGCTGTAAAAAAGTCAATGTTAGGGAAAACAAAAATAGTAGATAATAATTTCCAGTTAAAAGAGACAAATAACCAAATGAAGGCATGAACCCTGATCAGATGCTCTATCAGGGGAAGAAACAAAAGACATCTAGGGGAACAATTGGGGAACTTTAAATGTGAACTGAATATTAGAAAAAATGGCTAAGTTTTTCTCAAGTTGTGATCATTGTGACCTTAGGTAGAAGAGTCTTCACTCTTGGGAAAGGCACACTGAAGTCTGATTGCTGCCTCGGGAAAAGCATAAGCAATTATACGGGCTGTGAACGAACTACTACATTCTGCCACGGAACGCCATTTTTACCTGCAGGAATAATGGGCAAACTATGATTAAGATGTGGATTCGGCAGGCATTTCTCAAAAAGGAACAAACCAAACCTGTAACTTCAGGGAAGACAACTGACAACTTCAGTTGTCAATGGTGGAATTTCACCTTTCTAGCAAGTTACAGGGCAACTAACCCTTAAGAAACTATCACTTGTCAAGTTTTGTGGTTGTTATCAAAAAATAACCACAATTATCTGAGAAGCCTATTTTAAAACACTCCTCCCATTTCTAACTAAATGTTCCTGTGAGGCTGAGTTTTCTTCACATATTTCAACCCAAATAACATATTACAAAATGTTATCTGCAGAAACAGATAGGAGAATCCAGCAGTCTTCCAATAAAGAGATTGTTAATATATCAAATAACGTAACCCTTCTTGTTAATTTGTTTTGAAAATTATGGTTATTTTCCATTCGAAATGTTTATTTGTGTTAATATGCATGTCCCTAAGAAATGCATACAGAAGTACTGAACAATGAAATAATGTCTATAGTTTACTTTCAAACAGTTCCTTCAAAAAGTTTCATATATTATGTACACAGGTGTGAATGTTTAGATATACGTATGTGTATATATGTGTATATGTATGTATGTATCTGTAATTTACTTTCAAACAGTTCAGCAAAAAAGAGACAGAATGTCGTAAAATAATAGGGAAAAGATTCAAGGGTGTTCCTTTTACCAACTTTTCTGTAGATTTGGGACTTTTCAGAATAAAATATGTGGTGGGGAAAATCAAGTTCAAGGTCACTGAGATGGAATATAAACATTCTTCAAGTGGTTACCAGATTGAGAGGCCACACCCATCTCTGATCCCATTGGTCTGGCACACTTAGGAGCTCCTCCCACAAATGTTCTCTGGGCTCCTCGAAGAGTTTGAAGAAGCCTTAAAATTCCATCCTTTGTTTACAGGTTCTCCTCTTGGAAGGGGGCTGGCACTCCAACAGGAAATGTTGGGATCTAATTCTCCTTACAGAACTGAAGGCAGTAGGGAGAGGCATGGCTTGCCTCTGCAGGCAGTGGAGGTCCGGGGAAACGCGGAGGTTCAAGTTCTCTGTCCTAGCGCCATCGCGCCCTTCCCCAGCTAGCGCCCTTAGAGATCTAGCAGGACTGAGTATTTAATGGTGCTACAACTGTGCAGTCCTCACAACCCCTCACGGGCTTGTCCCAGAACTGCTGTGACCACAGATGAGACCCCATGGAAGCTGCAATGGAAGCTCTCTAGCTCTGTAAGTCTTATTTTCATGTTGATAGCTTTTACTTTCTTTCCCCATGTACCTTCCTTCTCCAGGCTGTCAGAGTAAGGTCTGGAAAATCTTTAATCACAACTTGCCATAATGATGAAGTGCCACAGCCAATTGGTCTATCAAAGTCTTGACCTTCAACCGTGCTTCGTTCCATGCTGCTACACTCCTAAGTACGTGTGGCACCACGTCTACCAATTTACTCATGTGCCATTGCCCCCACACTGACGTTAGCCCTGTCCTCTCCAAATACATGTGCCACCTAATCCCGGAACACAATCTTAAGGGTCCGTTTCGTGGGGCCGTGTCTAGTTCCTATTGCTGTAGCACTCACAATGCCAACAGGAAGCAGACGGCATACTCATCATAATTTGAGGAGGGTTTAATAAAGACCACTTACAAATATATGAGTGTACGAAAACCATATGGACAGTTAACCCCTTCAGCCCAAAGGGACAAGGTTAAGGGAATAACCAGTGGAAATGAGGAGAGAATTGGGTTGAGGTGCCCTTAAGAGGTCACCTTTAGTTGAGTAACACAGAGCCAGGCCGAGGTGACCTTGAAGGGAGAGACAGAGCCAGAGGAATAAATACCTGACCTCTGTTCTTCCTCACTGTCCAACTTTCTAGCAGGGCTCTGCACTGGCCAAATCCAGCGAGGAGGGGCCAGAGAGCAGAGGGTCTGCGGCTGCCTCCCTGCAGGCCGGCCTCCCAGGGCCAAGGGTGGGGCGTAGTAGACCTGGAGGAGAACCACAAGGCAGCCCGTGTCCAGCGCACAGTCTCTACACCGAGTATCCGGGGACACCTGTCCAGTTCAAACTTCACTACACCCTTAAATAGTTGGGAGGAGGGAAGGTCAGATTTTATATAATTCTTTTTTCCCAGTATTATCTTCATTACTAGCTGTTTTTCTTACACAATCACAGGCCCACCCACGGCGCCTGGAAGTTGGTAGAGATTAGGCCAAAAGGAAATCCTAGTCCCTAAAGCCAAGAATAAACCAACCTGCCCTGGCTGGTGCAGCCAGTGGATTTGAGCGCCAGCCTGTGAACGGAAAGGTCGTCAGTTCCATTCCCAGTCAGGCCACCTGTCCGGGTTGCTGGCCAGGGCCCCAGATGGGAGCATGCGGGAGGCAACCACACATCAATGTTTCTCTCCCCCTCTTTCTACCTCCCTCCCCGCTCTCTGAAAAGAAAAATTAAAAAAGTAAAATAAGTCAACCTCTCTCTTTCAGTTTTGGCTAGTGGCTCAAACTCAAACTGGTAAAACCAGCGTAGACAGAGTTTAGCCCTGATTGAAGGGTTTGGCAGTCGCTAACGCTCGCATGCAACCATGTGCTGGGAACGCAAACTGTGGACAACCGACCTTTCTACTGCTGCTGGGAATGGGGTGAAATGGCTTTAAGAAATTCTGAACAAGAGGCACTGCGTCACAGACACGAGTCCTAGCTTATGATGCCAGTGAAAATCAGGGTGAGGGATACTTCCAGAGTCCACTGCTGAATCAATGAACCGAAACTGTCCACTGTCCGAGTCGGCATCATCGGCGCACACACAGCGAGGTCACTGTGGCCGCAGGTTTTGAAGTTGGCCAGATGCGGATTCTGACTCTGCTTCTGCCGCTTGTGCTGCTGCAACCAAGTCAGCTACTCTGTGGAAACGTCTGTTTCCACCTGTGAAATATGAATGACGAGAGCACCTTCTCGTGGAACTTGCAGCTGAGTACTTCTGCCTTTCCTAAGACAAAAAGTCCCCAGAGATGAAGAGTCTAACCCAAGTTCAATACTTACGGGAAAGAGTTGTAAGTGCTCGAGTTTTTCCTCTTGCAGATTGCTGGAGTTGAAAAGGTTGCAAAACCAACTTCAGGGTTTTTTTTAATCTTTTACAGGTGCCATGCCGGTCAACCTTTTCCTAATGGCTTGCTGCCAACACTGCTTTGAACACCTCTTACAGCAGTAGCTTCCCTTCTACTTCGAAATCCAAAACCAGTGTTACAGGACTTCAGTTTTGGAAATGTTCTCAATTTTCCCTAAGCGCTTGCTCTGCATGCCAGTTAATGATTCTGCAGTGAGCAAGAAGCCTCCCCCGTATTCAGAAAGTCACAGATCAAAAAGAGCTATTTATGAGCGCTTGGATACGAAGACATTTGTTTCTGCATAATGAATTTTAAGGAAAATCGTAAGGTTTCTGAAATTATTTTTCAGTTAATATAAAGGGTTAGTCTTCAAACCTGAAAGCCAGGTTAATTTTGATCCTGGGTTGAGGCTAACATCCACAAATTCTTCAAAATCTTCAGACTTCTGCTATAGATCTTTTCACTACCTTTCCTCCTTTTGTATCACTTAAGTGCGAATAAATGAAAATGTTCTTTCTCCTTTTCATCTTCCAAGGCCAATAGTGAGCAGGAAACAGGGCTCATGCCTCCAAAAATAAACAGGAAGCTCATGGCTGGCCTTGCACACACGTGCACAGCTGCCCACACGCACTGCTGGACTACTCCATGGTCTCACCTGGAAAATCTCAACTGTAGGAGGGAGAGCTCAACTGTAGGAGGGAAAAGTGGTTTGAGAACCAGAGTGATCCAATTCTTGATGTTACAATGAAGTAGGTACATTATTTTTTCTTAACCATTAGAAGTACTCATGGTTCCAGGGATACTTAGAAGTCACCAGAAACAAAAGTGGGAAGTGACTGAACTGTAGCAGACACCAAGGTCAACTGAAATAGGTACCAAACAGCCAAATCTGCGGTTCATTAGACGCTGCACACTGCGTTTAAAACACACCCTCCTGCTGTCCAGGGATGCAACGTCCCTCCATAGCTACCACCTCATTCCTCTTCATCCTCCACAACGAAGCTGCTGAGTCTCCACTCCTCCTGCAGACTCTGCCTTCCCCGCCCTTGTCGACGTCACCAGTGACCTACGAATCACCAAACTGCGGAAATGTGGAGGCTGTGAAAGTCAAGGAAACACTGACAACCTGTGTCAGACTAAGACTAGAGACACCACAATCAAATGGGCTGAGAGCTTTTGCTATAGTCACCCTTGGAACAACTGGCCGTTTGAATGGGGCCTCGGTGAAGGGATGTATGAGTTCTCTGTACCACTCTAGCAATGGCTATTTGCAAGAAAAAAATTAAAAGCCTGAGTGGGAGCTATATGAAGACTCAGGCAAAAAACACAAAGTGGAACTTGACATCACTTTCCAAGACACGTGAGCTACTATATACGCAATTCTAGTTAAGTTCTGACTTCAGTGGCAGGAGAAGCACTTTGTATAAGTGTTTTCCTTACCCAGAAAGGTTCTAGTAGTTATAATATCCAAATGTTGAAATTCAGGGTAAGTGGGTTTTTTTCCTCCCAGTTAAAAAATAGAAGGGGCGTACATCACTTCCAACATCACTTCCACTTTCAGTTATCCAGCAGAAAGATAATTTAAAGCCCTCAAAAGCCAAAGAGTGAAATTAGAAGAGAACAGATGTGTTTCACTTTGGTCAGAAACAGCAGGTCACTGCTAACCTAGGACTAGAACAGCTGAAAAGCATGTCTGGGAAGGTCTAAACTGTCCAACTTTTATATAAAGCAGTTGGGCAGCGGGGGGAGTCCCAAGTCTCTTTTATGCAGACGGATGTTAAGTCTTGGGTGAACTGTTATACAGTAAATACTCTATACAAATGTTTACACGCTTCATGCTTTTAAAACCCCTTTTCTAGTCCCATTACACCTTTGAGCTATATTATAAAATTGTAAAGTCAGTGCGTCGGAGTATTTTTTTACTGGATTTTTCAAAATAAGAGTCTTAAGTGGTGTTCCATGGATCTAATACTGCGTAAGTTACCCTAAACAGAAATTTAAGCAGTAAGCCCTGGCTGGTGTGGCTCAGTGGGTTGAGTGCCAGCCTGCAAACTGAAAGGCTGCTGGTTCAATTCCCCATCAGGGCACATGCCTGGGTTGCAGGTGAGGTCCCCAGTTGGGGACATTCAAGAGCAACCAATGTATCTCCCGCACATCGATGTTTCCCTCTTTCTCTCTCCCTTCCCCTCTCTCTAAAAATAAATAAATAAAACCTTTTAAAAAATGAAATCCAAACAGTAAGAGATCTCAATATATACAGTGGTAAGCGAAAGCACTGTATCAAAAAAGGGAAAACAGACACTTTATAAATGGAAACAAAAGTCTGAAATACAGAGAAGTCCATTATACAGTTAAGTACACCAAGGAATAATCACACTGCAAATCATTCACGTGGTGGTGGGTGGGGGGAGGCTGTGTATACCCCTTAGTATTTGCATTTTCCATTTGGATCGGGTGAGCCATCCAGTCCCAGAGATGCTCAGGAGAGTCCCCCCGCTAGGGAGAACCCCCGAATTTCCCCAAGCACTCGCACAGAGAGGCATTCTACTGTCAGTGAAGCCCATTCCAAAGACAACTCATCCGTTCATCTTCAGGTTTGTGAAACTGGGATGACACAGAGGGCACATTTCTTATTTTTTATTTCAACATTTAAAATATTCACAGATGGGAGTACTGTATTCATCGACATCTCCATGGAAGATGTACCAAACAAAGCACACAGGTATCCACAATTACAGAATTACGTATTTGTGACTATGTAAATGTTTACCCCCTAGAATTTATCTGGAAAAACGCCACTTAAAAAAAACACACACACACACAAAAAACTTCTGAGTATTTCACTGAATTAATTTCCATAAAAAGTGAAGAACAAGGAATAGCAGGAGAAATATTAGCCAGCACTTTAATGTTTCAAGCTTGTAGTATTCTTCCAACATACCCATGTCAGGAACATTTAATTCTCAATTATTTTTCTTTTCCTCTCAATAGCCAAGGCCAAGATGTACCCACTTTTACTTTTCAGTCTTTTTTCCAAAAGCATTATGTGGAATAGGATGACCATCACAGAATCTTGACTAGCTAATGAGGTAGGAACAGTCTTCAAAAGTTCTTAAGCATTTATGAAGCAAAACAAAACAGAATAATCAAATTATATACAGTATTTTTTTAGTGGGTAGTTGTTCTTTTAATAAAATGCCAAGAGCGCTGGAAATTGGTCAAATGGGGCTTGTACTTTAAGAGAAAGAGTAAAACCCCATGAGAAAGGCCCTGCCGTACAGACAGGCAAGGGCCAGTACTGACTCGATCCGCTCTGGCACCGTATACGAGGTGAGGAACAGCTGTCCCAAAGGGCCGAGCTTTCCGCCTGGAGAAATCTTACCAAGAAGGTAAAGTTAAAACAGGGGGAAAAAGTACTCTTTCTTCCAGTACAAGCTAATTCGGCTGTTATTTTAACCCAGTTCTCATCCTTTCCTACGCACAAAAAAAAGATTAACTTCTATATATTGCATATCCAGTAACATTATTTAAATGAATTTCGCAATGTACCAAATTCTGCCAGAAAAACACTCCTTATATGAAGGGTTTAAGCTAAATAGCTAGAAAATGCCTAGGGAATAAAAGACTTCAGCACCATCCCTTTATTAGCAGATTGTTTCAAAATGCATACACCCCTTAAATTCATATAAACCTAGGAAATTCAACCATTACTCCCTCTCCATCTACACCAAAATCAACGTTCTGTGTTCTAACTACCCTTCTTGTATATATAGGGAATACTGTACAATCTATCCAATTAAGCTAACAGGACACACATTTCCAAAAATGGGGAAAGTCATCAATAAAAAGGTTATTTGCACATTTTAATACCTATTATTTGATGAAGGCTAAAATACCAGAAGAGAATTTATTTCCCCAATTACACAACAATTACGGTTACTGCTAAAAACACTTTTTTAAAAAACCCAAAAATGCAAAAAAATATTCAAAATAGAATAGCTGCCAGATAATTGATAACTACACACAGGGCCTGGCAGATGGTTTTGAAATCAAATCCTTGATAGTTTATAAAATGTTGTAGACACAGCAATCAAACTTGGTATAATAGTACAACTCTGATACAGCAGTAACTTTAAATTTTATTTTAGCTACCAAAAAATAACTTGTCAACAAGAAATTTTTAATGTCTAGTCTAAACCTTTCTTTTTACTATTCTATATAGAATTGTGTCCTATCAAAGTGATCAAAATATCATTTAGCTTGAAGAGAACTGTGTCATCTTCACTGCCTCCTTTAACTTCAGTAGAAGTCCCCTTCCACCCTCTTCCTAAGGCCACACACACTACGCCCTATTTATTGCTGCCCAGCCCCTGAAACCTATGCCTCTCTGTGTCTGCTTCGTCATCATGGTTCATTGAAAACTGTATCAGAGCGCCTGCTAAAACTTGGTAACATTTAAGTCCAGTAGATTAACTGCAAAAGAACTAAGGCTACTGAAGCAAAGGCCAAAAACCACAAGTATATACTCTTTTCCCTAAAAACTGATCACATTACCTACTATTAACAGTAAAAGCTCAGTGGTATCTCTGGCTATGTATATAATCCATACTCAATGTTGTAAAATAAAATGTTAAGCCAGTAAGCTTTCACAATTTTTATTAAATCCTAGTCTAATTTAACAATTTCTGATTTTATAGACATCATCCTATGGTGAACATGTTTAGTAAGTGAAAATAAATCAGACATCTAAGAAGCCATCATCCTCTGCAGACTAAGAGTAAGATAACTACCAGACAGAACACTACAGGTAATGACACATACTTACTTGCTCAGAGTTTTCATACAAGCCATGTTGTTTATCAAACTAAATCTCCTAATATTTAATACAGTAGAATTAGTGATTGTAATTTCCATATAGTATTTTAATTACAAGTACCTTATTGAGATAACTAACATTTTGACAATTTCACTGACTTTCCAGATTAGCATAATATAGTCAAGAACAAAAAAATGAAAATTGAACACAAGTTATTCAAGGAAAATGAATTAAAGATAAAAAAAGGAAAGTGAAGTGTCACTGGACATTTGTATAGAAGAAAACACAGCAACTATGGATTTCACAAATCAAAAGTTTATAAATTCAATACAAATCCTTTTGAATGTAAAAGGTTGAAATTCAAACGTCTATAAACTTTTGGCCTTAATTAAATAGTACCAATTCTTCTGATCAAAGAAGGCCACAACAGTTAAGACTGTATTACTTGATTTTATTTTACACTAGGTGGTGGGCACAAAGCGATCCTCCTCAATGAAGTTGACAGTGAGCTTCATTCAGATCGTTTTTAATAATGCACATTAAAAACAAAAACATATTCTTACAAATTGTTCTGCAATCCAAATATACAATAGCTTGGGGGGGGGGGACGTTTGGAAAACAAAAGCCAATGTAAAAAGACAGATGAAAACAACTAGACCAGTTACAAGTTTTATATGGCTCTGATTTTACAGTTTTCTCACTGCATCATCGATGTCAGAAATCTGTTCCTTCAGCTGGCTCCACTGCTCAGGATTTAAAGAAATACCTAAAATAAAGTTTCAACAATAAAAAACTGAGAATCTATTTAAGCTTTCTTGAGGATTTTTATACTTTTAACTGTTTTATCAAAATGACCATTTTTGAAAGGTACAATGGTATAATACTGATATAAAATCCCTTAATTTGTTAATTACGGAGTCATCACGATTACCCCAAGGTCAATTTTACGTCCAGTTTTACTTTCAGACACTGCAGCCTACGTGACATTGGTACATCTTACACCCAGCGAGAACAAACAACGATTTCATGGTGTATCTCACAAACGCTTGCAAACAAGCAAGCTAAGCGTCCAGGCCCAGCTTCGGTGCGTGACACCCCATTATCTACATCCGGCTGGTTCCAGCTTTTGCTCAAAATTTCCACAAGATCTCAAGGTGAATGACTTCTGTGCTGAGTTCTTCCAGAAGCATTCATTTCACTTTGGAAAATCCCTGGGATATGATCCATACAGGACTTCTTGGAATATACATTCTGAAATCATGCCATCACAGGGTTCAAATCCCAGCCTCACTAGCACTAACTTTAAGACCTTAAAACAATTACGTTACCTCTGAGCTTCAGTTTCCTCAGTTTCCTATAAGAACCATTAAAATGGTTCTTGTACATCCAAGGGTTGTTGTGAATGATTAAAGTAGCTCACCTGAATTAAAAGCTTAGCAGATCACTGGGCACAAGTAAACACTTACATGGTTAGCTTTATGACACTATCCTATGTAAGTTTTAAAACTATGAACAGAAAGAACTTTGTACTTTAAACTTTCAATATTCTAATACCTGACCCATACAAACAGAAATAAACTAAACTGAAGAATTAATGTATCTCAGAAAACTGCTGGGAGGCCACGAAACTGAGAGGAAAGGGGGGAATGTACGGGGACAACCCCTAGGAAGGGCTTTAAGGAAGCTCATCTCATTGTTCCAGTGCACTTTCGCAGGAACAGGAAAAGAAATCTGGCATTGGCCACAATGGAACAACTGGGATGGCCACTCCAGAAGTAGGCTGAACAAGAAAGTGCAGAATACAAAAACATAGAGGGTTAAGTTTAATAAACCTAAAAAATACATGAAGCAAACTGCCTTTCAAAATTGCACGCAGGCAAAGTAGAAGAAAATAAGGAAGTGGTTTTTCATCAGCTAAGGATTAACCTAAAGCAGCTAACTATCTTGATATATAAAATTTATGTTGGTACACAATGCTCTCTAACTATTGGGTGAATTCATAAAGTATGCTTCTATGGTGCTAGATGAAGCAAAAATACAAAAACCCATTTAAATACCACCACCCTAAAGAATATCCAAAAGGAAACTGTGTGAACCAGGATTTTCCATTCTTGATTTTACAACGTCCCAGATAGTGCCTACTCTACTTCAGAATTAATGTTTTAAAAAAAAAATTTAAGTTACCTTCAAGTAAATTAGCAGCCAACTGAAGTGATATTAAGGGTACTGTTTTTTCTGGGTTTTATTCCAACAGCTATATTTAAGATACCACATTAAATAAAAGCTAAGTGTCATATCCAAAAGACTACAGAAGACAATGAATCAACCAAACGAGGATCTCTTCCTAGTGCAAACATTATTTTCGATTTCCAACAAGATGGGTCACTTAGATCATTTCTGATTCAGTCCAGTATTAGGACCAAATTCAGGAAATTAAGTCTCACCTTTTCTTCCTGGTTTCATTTCACCTTCTGGATCCATCCAATATTCTCTAATATCAATAAGGACTTTTCCTTTGAAGTCCCGAACACTGACGTACCTCATTTTTCCAATCTGCAGAGAAACAAAACATGAAAAGGTATTCGTTTCTACAGTCCATATTTATATTCATAACTTACTACATACTCACTCTATTTTTAATCACAAAAATAACTACCACTCTCAGTATCAAAACGATAACCAAAGGGAAGTATCACTATTAAAAAGAAGTATTTCTAGAAAGATGGAACTAAACAAGCACAGCTCACATTTCCAATCATTCCACATTAAAAGAATCACTAGTAAAACAGTGCAACCACTACAGAACACAGTGTGGAGGGTCCTCAAACACCAGAGCGTACAACCAACCCAGCAGTGATCGGAGGGCCAGCCCCACTCCTGGGTATGTGTCTGGAAGAATTAAAGCAGGAGCTTAAGATAATTACGTGCACACCCATACTCACAGAAGCATTACTCGCAATAACCAAAACATGGGGCAACCAAAGCATCCATCTTCTGATAACTGAATAAACAAAATGTAATATATACATACAGTGGAATATTCTTCAGCCATAAAAAAGGAATTTCTGGCACAGGCTACAACATGGATGAGCCTGAGGCCATTATGCTAAGTGAAACAAGGCAGTCACAGAAAGATACATACTGTATGACTCCACTCACACAGTGCCTAGAGCAGTCAGATTCGGAGACAAAATACAGAATGGCGGTTACGGGAGCTGCGGGGGGTGGGGGGTGCTGGGGAAGGGACAAAAAGCGGAGTTCTGTTCAGCTGTGTAACAGTGCTGCAAGATGAAAAAGTTACGGAAATTTGCTTCACAACAGTGTGAAATATGGTTAAAGCAGTAAATTTTTGTTACATTTTTTACAAAAAAAAAAATCATTAGAAACCAAACTCTTGCAGGAAAACTAGAACTGCAGGAAACCGCAGACCTTTGCTTTAGCAACCATTCTGAGTGTAAGAAGACAGAGACAATAACAACATGAGAAAGCTTTTCCCTTTAGACATTCATTTCAAATAACATCTTTTAATACACTTCACTCACAGTCTGAGGACTTAATCCTACTATCCACAGAAAACTATTTTTCAAACTTTCTTAAACACAAACTACAAAGTCCAAAGGAATGGAAAATGCTTTACTCAACAAAGTACCATGAACACTCTCTAGGAAGTCTTTTGCTGCTGCAATACACTGTCTAGCACTTCAACTACAAAATCACACTTTTGATGAACACCTCCAATACCTCTACCTCTCTCTTACTCATTCTAAACCTACTCTTCTTCACTCTTACTGACTTAAACTAGCTGTGGCTGTTGTGCTTAAAACACACCAGCATGGAACAGTTCTGTGTCCGGCTGGGTTCCTTTCCCCGCCAACCGGGGCCTTGGATCATGAAGTCCTCCCCTTCATGGGGCTGCCGCAGGAGTCGGAGCTGCGCAGTGACGCAAGCACCCGTTCATGGCTTCCACCTTGCCCTCGTCCCCTTACACTGCTTTTCTTGTCTCATTTGGTCTCGTGCGTTTTCCTTTAGCTTTCCAACTCAGGTAAGTTTCTTGTCCGCTGGTGTGTCCCCTACTTCCAGGGCATGTGCCTCTATGGAGGCACACTAACAGCTAAGTGCCTTCAAATCTTTTTTCTCTGTATTTACCCACATCATTATCAATTCTTAACGTCTTTACCCTCCATATCCCATTTCTTGTGTATGCATTCTTTCCCTTTCCGATGGTTCTTATCCACCATTTCCAAACACGTCTCTCCTCTTTTTATAAAGCACTCACTTTACAACCTTCGCCATGTTTCCTTTTTCCCTTTAGGGCTACACTCTCAAAGAAGCAAACTTCTGTTTTCACCAATTCAATTCCCATAGCCTACTCTAAAGTCACCTGTGATTTTATTGTTTTATAATTTTTTAAAAGACTTTATTTATTTATTTCCAGAGAAGAGAAAGGAAGGAAAAAGAGAGGGAGAGAAACATCAATGTGTGGCTGCCCCTCACACACCCCCTACTGGGGACCTGGCCCACAACCCAGGCATGTGCTCTGACTGGGAATCAAACCAGCGGTGATGTTTAGGTTCACAGGCCAGCACTCAATCCACTGAGCCACACCGACCAGAGCTATTGTCAGTTATAACAGCTCATGTTTTACTCAGTCTTCTTTGTATCCCCTAAAGCCTACTGGGCTTCCCGGTAAACCGTTTTAATAAACGAATTAAGTCCAAAATAACTGTCACAGTAAAACTGTCAATAGTGAATTAAAATACTGATTTAATATTTTTTTAATTTAAATATCTTAAGCAGCTATAGCACTGCACTAAACATTTTCATTTTGGTTTTCACAATAAGACCAAAAGCCTGTTGAGCAGATAAAATTAAAATATATTAACCTACTAAAATAATATTGATTATGTAAATCAAGTTTAACGTGGGCTTGAGGAAATGGGAGAAACTTTAGGTGGTGAAATTTGACCCTGAAGAGTAATGAAGCATTAAGTAAGTAAAAGGGAGAGAAAAGTGACAAAGACACAGAAGGGAGAAAGCAGGAAGACACAGTACTGATATTCAAACACAGGCCCAACCGACTGAGCTTTACTGAGGACTCGAAATACGGGAAGAGAATTCTGAAGCCTTTGTAGGTTCCTGACCAAGAACAAAGAACAAAACAAACAGAAAAACCAGGCATACGACTACTGCTGTTGCTTGTCTTCTGCAAGACTCATATTCCTGAGAAATCTGAAAACAGGGTTAAATCTTTAAAAATCTCACTAGAAAAAGTTTAAAAATCAAGACTGAAAGAAAACCAATTTTAAAGAAAGAGACAAGGACATTGTGAGTATATTAATGCACATTTTACCAGTCTTAAATTAGAAATAGAAAGTACTCAATTTTCTTATGTAAGCACATAATACAACACACTAAACACAAGAAACAGCTAGCTACTTCAATTTCTACCTTTGCTTTCTAGAAACTTCTCAGAAGTGCCCTCATCCACAATTTCAATGAAGTATGCTGTAAATACTTTTGTTTGCTGCAGATTAACGTAGTACAAGGCATTTTCTTTCTCCCAAAACCCATCCATGTATTCAAAACTTTGTGAATTTGGGTGCATCTCCCCATATCATGCCCGTCTCCTTTCTTGGAGAGTAAATAAAAACTTAATTCTCTTAAAAAAAAAAAAAGAAACTTTGTGAATTTACAATATGAGGTCCCTAATCACTTTCAAATGACTTGTGTCTGATATATAGTAAACAAGGAACTACTCAAAGTAGAGAAAAGGTATAGGTTGGTAAACCTACACTAAAATTTGGTAACATTACAGAGACTAGCTGTGGGTTTGGAAGAGAAAATCTAGAGACACAGACTAACTGCTGCTCCACCAAAATCTGAGTCACTTATAAACTAAAACTTAGTGTGCATTTTGTGCACTGTCCCTCAATATATCAGCATTCACTTTAACATAAAAAGTTCTCATGCAGCAGATTGAGTGCGGGCTGCAAACCAAAGGGTCGCTGTTTGAGATTTGCAGTCAGGGCACAAGCCTTGGTTGCAGGCAAGGTCCCTGGTAGGGGGCGCCTGAGAGGCGCCCACACATTGCTGTTTCTCTTGTCTTTCTCCTTCCCTTCCTCTCTAAACGCAAATAAATAAATAAATCTTAAAAAATAAGTTTTCCTGCCCTTGCTGGTGTAGCTCAGTGGATTGAGCGCAGGCCTGTGAACCAAAGGATCACGGTTCAATTCCCAGTCAGGACACATGCCTGGGTTGCAGGTCAGTTCCCAGCAAGGGACGCACAAGAGGCAACCACACACTGATATTTCTCTCCCTCTCTCCTTCCCTTCCCCTCTAAAGATAAATAAATAAATAATGTTTTTAAAAAAAGTTTTCCTGCAACTCTCCAAATAAAGGTGGGCCTAAGAAAAGATGCACCATGTTTACCCCATGACTCTCACACCCTCACACCAGAGAGCAGGACCACGGCAGTGCGTGCGTTCCCTCACTATAAATGCATGGTAATTATGACAGTGTAGTACTGAAGACAGACATATAAATTAATGGACTACAGTGCACAAACAGATACTTTTTTACATATTCACTGATTTTCATTACAAAGATCCAAGGTAATGCAATGGAAAGCAAAGAGTCCTTTCAACAAGTGGTACTAGAACAACTGGCTATCTGTGTGCAGGAGAGAAAGATGAGTACCCACCCCGGTTTCAGACCAGACATAGAGAAACTATTTCTACATGAATCACAGACCTAACACACAAAAGTTAGATCTACAAAAATTCTAGGAGAAAAACACTGGCAAAATTTTTGTGGCCTTGGGGTGAAAAAATATGTCTTCATAGGAAACAAAGTATTAACCAAAAGAGGAAATTTACTAAAAATTGACTTAATCAAAATTAAAGCTTTTTAAAGATATTTAAAATAAAATGGCAAACCACTGAACCAGAGAAAATATTCACTTTACTTACGTCTGTCTGACAAAGGACTTGTGTCTAAAATATATAAAGAACTCTTACAAATGACCTTGTTTAAAAAGACTTGAACAGAATCTTCAAAAACATGTATATGAAGCCCTAGCTGGGTAGAGTTGTTAGTCAGAGCATCATCCCAACATGCCAAGGTTACAGGTTTGATCCCCAGTCAAGACACATACAAGAATCAACCAATGAATGCATAAGTAAGTGGAGTAACGAATCCTATTTCCCTCATTCTCTCCCTCTCCACCGCCCCTTTCCTGTCTGTCTCTAAAATCAATAAATTTTTCCCAAAAAAATGTTAAATCAAGTATGTGACATTAAGGAAATGCCAAGTAAAACTACAATGAGCCAGCACCACTACATATCCATGAACTTAAAGTAGATAAAATTAAGAAGACTGACAATACCCAGTGAGAATGTGGAGCAACTGGAATCTCATCCATGACCAATGGGTGTGTAAAATGGTACAGCTAATATGGAAAACAGTTCAACAGTTTCTTATAAACTTAAACATACACTTATTTATGACCCAGCAAATACATCTGGTTTCTACCCAAAAGGGAAAAAAATATCCACAAAAAAACTTGTACAAGAATTCACAGCAGCTTTATTACTAACTGCCCTCGAGAAATAACCCAAATATACATCCAGAATGAATGCATAAACAAATTGTAGTATAATCATACAATGCAATACCAGTCAGCAATAAAAAGGAACTACTTATAACACAAAAATGTTATGCTGAGCAAAGCCAAACACAAAACAATACAGACCGCACGACTCCATTTGTGAGAGTTTCGAGAACAGAACTATCAGCCTCCCTTCAGAATCACCCCCTGCCCCACAGGGGGAATGTTCCGGGGTGATGGAAACGGCCTCTCTACAAGAGTATATACATTTATCACAGCTCATCAAATTACACTGTGTGTGTGCATTTTATTACATGTATAAATTATATCTCAATAAAATCTATTTTAAAGAAAGGAACTTAGCCAACAGTCTCATCCTCCCTCCTTTGAGGAGAAAACTGAATAAAGCTAAGAAACTCTTATACCTCTCGTAGTAGTATACAGATATAATTAAAGTACAAAGAATAAAGGTCACGACAATCACATATGAGAGGAGCAAGTAACAGAATGCATACAATTTTCATGCATATAATCTGGAAGTTAACAGGAAAGAAATACCATGTACACCATAGGAAACAGTGATTCTTAAATTTTTTTGATTCCCTGTCCCCTTTGGGGATTTGATAAAGGTTACAAATAATCCTCTTAGAAACAACAAAAAAGTTCAAATAAAAAAATAATTCCAATGGACTCCTAAAGTACATTCCTGAAGCCTCCCACCCCATGCTACTCCTGCAGATTAAGAACACTTGACTGGATAATGACATAATTTAGAAGTATCATGTTTACCCTTAAATCATCAAATCAACTAAGGTGGTATCACTAACCCTCATGCCTACCTCTGAAGAAAAATATACAGGGTCCAGCAGAAGTAACACCTGCTTGAGTGTGGTCGGTAGGGTAACAATATGGGTATAATAATTTGTAGTTTTAATTTGAACATATCACCTAAAATGTCATATGGCATGCTCGAGTGTGATATTGTTATATTACAGAATCACATGCTTATGATTTTTTAATAAAAGATTTTGTAATAAAAAGGGGTGTTATTTGTGTCAGATCCTGTAGATCAAAGTTCCCTGCATCTCAACCATTCTGGCCCTTAAGACACTGAATAATTACAAGCTAGTTCCCCAGACCATCTTTAATATCACAGAAGTCCTACCTCAGGCAGGTTGTATCCCTACGGAACCTCGCTCTTGAAATTTGGAGCTGAAGGAACCAGGCAAAGGCAAGCATCTAGTAGCATTTCCTCTCTAGCCAGAATTCTGCCCAAATCACTCTAGAGTTTCAAAGATTAGTGCAGTGACATTTAGAAACCTGCTTATGTTTGCTGTACATTGCTTTGCTAAAAGTAAGTTTATTTCCTCTAGTTCTATTCTCAAGAGAAATAGTTAAGTTAAAAAAAAAGTGGTGTATGGTTACTAACCAAAGAATTTTAATTTAGATTTTAGATCTATTTGTTTCTGGTAAAGTATTAACTGTTAAGCTGGGTCCTGAAAGCTTCTAGCAATGTCTAAAAACTTTGTGGGAGCTGTCTTCTAGAAGTATAGAAAACATATATCCCTGTTTTTAAAAAAAGAGAAAAAAACTACTTTACAAAGCACAATGAGAGTAACTGATTTTCCTTCCAAAAACCCCATCCTTCATCTTGTAAAATTATCAAACCATTAGTATTAATAAAGTTCTGATTTTATATTATATAATCAGTGTACTCTAATGTGCTCTTAAGCCAATTAAAATTCAGTATTATCAACTACTTTTCTATGGCCAAAATACTATTTCAAGGAAAAAGCTGTAATGACTGGCAATGAAATTAAACATATTATCTCATAGAAGGCCTACACTACTAGGTCTGTGAAAAACTACTTTGAAAATAAGGTTTATGCTCCCCCTAAAGGCATTTTCAGAAGGGTGAGAAGTGTAACAGCCGTTTCAGGCATGAGAAGATTTCCAAATTGAGTTGGACTCACATTTTTTGGTGAGCTAACCACTCCTAAAAATAGATCTCATTTTCCCGAATCTGCTCTAATAGAGTAAGAGTTCTAAATGTGGGTCCTGGTTTCTTTTCATATAAAATTAGGGGTTGAGTGACAAAATAAAATCCACTAATAGGCCATTAATAGGCCAAAGGTGCTCTATCATACAGGTATAAGCAGGTATATGGTGAACAGAACTAATCAGAGAAAAGCCCAACAGAGTTGCCCAAACACCTGAAAGTTTTACCTACACTGCAAACATTAAGTTAAAATATTCCAAAGCAGCCCCTCATTCTACACAGGAGGAAAGTGTATAAAAAGGATACTCTTTTTGCAGATTTCACATTTCATTCTGCACCTTAAGATAGCTTCCCACTGCACTTTGAATAAAACTCAAACTCCTAAAAATGGCCTCCCGACAGGAAGGCCCTGCCAGATCTGGCCCTTCCCCCTTACCAACTACATCCCCCATCTGCACTCTCAACCAGACTTTCAAGACTCCAGCCACCAAGGCCTTATAATTCGAGCACAATCCAAGTTCTTTCCGACTTCAAGGTATTCGCACAATTTCCCCTACTTCGAAAATGAGTACCTCTCCCATACACTTCACGTGACTGGCTCTTCCTTTCCTCCATCTCTTTTTTTGGTCAAGGGAGGTGTTTCTTGTATAAGCCCTGACCAGGATCGAACCTCAACCTTGGTGTATGGGGACCACTCTAACCAACTGAGCTACCCAGCCTGGGCTCCTCCTTTGTTTTAAGTATCAAGTGCTTCCTTAGAAGATTACCAGACACCTTCTCTCTCATAATAATCTACCCTTTTACTTCTCAGACCTTGTAATTTAACTTTATTTTAAGACAGGAAGAAAGGAAGGGAGAAAGAGAAGGGGGAGCAGGGCAGAGATGGACAGACAGAACCACTGATGTGAGAGAAAAACATCTGTCAGTTGCCTCCCTCCAGTACACACCCTTTTGATGGACAGGACGATGCTCCAACTGAGCCTCTCAGTCAGGGCATCAGATGATTTATTTTAATATTTATTGATTTTAGAGACAGGGGGAGACAAAGAGACAGAGAGAAACATCAATATGAGACAAATTCCATGACCAGGGACTGAACCCACAACCTAGGTGAGGTATGTGCTCTGACCAGGAATTCAACCCCCAAGCTTTTGGTGTACAGGACAACCCTCCAAGCGAGCCAGGCCAGCCAGGGCAGCTCTTATGATTTTAATTAACAGTGGTACCTCAGTACTCGTTCGTTCATTCCGGAACTCTTGACGTTACTGAACAATGAAGCATTTTCTCTTGGGGGGGAGGGTCTGACTCACCCAAGTTCTAGCTAGCTTGATGAATCCCAAGCAAGTGCCAATGCTGAAACATTTTTTTCTTGTCAAAATGCAACAAGTACAGGGTTTGATGAGTTCTGAAGCTGACAATTACCAAGGTATGACTGTATGCATGTTTACGTGTATAATTTTTATCCCCATAAATCCCATGAAACCAGAGACCCCCATCTACTTGGTTCATCAGTACATATCCAGAACTTAGCAAGGCATGAATGAAATACAGTAAGCATTCAACTTTTTATCCAGTCACCAAAACAGCGCCCTTTCCTAATTCGTACAAATAGCAACTTACCCATATTTTTAGACTGTAAGATGCACCCGCCCCCTTGGGAAGAATAATGGTTGTTAATGCTGCTGTTGAGTTGTTTACATTTACATTGGTTAAATATTGTTATTTATGTTATTAAATATTTCACCACATTTTCCGCTTCAAATTTTTTTTCCTCCTTTCCTCCCCTAAAACCTAGGTGCATCTTATGGTCTGAAAAATTTGTTATATTCTCTATCCAATTAACCTAGCCTGCTCCTACTTCCTCTATAGTATACAGAAATCGGAGAACTAAACTCATAACTAAGTAATTTGTCTGCGTTTGCTTATTTTCTTTTTCTATGTATTTTAAACAAAAATCATATATACTTGAAGTGTGCAACAGAATCTGACATAAATATTCAGAGCGAAATGATCACTACAGTCAAATAATTAGCATACCATCTTCTCAGTGTTACCATTTTTGGTGTTTGATTGGTGCACCTGAAACCTTAGCATGTTTCCAGCGTCCAGTACTAAGTATGGTAACCATGTGGCTATCTACCTTCTTTATCCAGACAGACAACAAGGCAAAAGCAAGTAAAAAAATCAAACTCCTATCTGCCTGTTCTCACCTTAATCCTGGCACTCTTTCAAGACTTTCAGTAAACTGGGTGTATAGTGAGATAAATATGTACTGTGTGTGTGCATGTTAGCCTCGCTTTCTAATCAGATGTTTGCACTCTCTTTCTGCCCAACATTTTGGCTTCAAATACACAGACCTCCTTGGAACGCTCACCCTGTGCCTGCCCTCCTTCCAGGTCTCTTCCATTCCCTTCACCATCTCTGGCCTACATCCCTCCTCCTTCCTCCCTGAACACCAGCCCACGAGACCTGTCCTCAGTCCCCCTCTCCCCTCCCTCTGACTTACACTCACTTCAGCCCACCACACTGCCTGCCGCTGCCCGATTGGCAGCGGCAGATCGCCCAGGGACATTTCCCAACCACACCCTCCAGGGGCCACAGGGCACTCCTCCTATCACATTACAATCAGGTCCAAAAAGCCAAACCTAACCACCTTTGCCATTAAACCAATTTGTTTTCCTCACTTCTATTAATTAAACTTGTGTTTCTATGGTCTCTCAAATTTACAATCAGTCTTCATTGACTGTTTCATTCCTCTAGTCCATTTTTCCTCATCAGTAATTTACAATCATTTCTTCCTTGGGAAAAATCATCTAAGCCCCTATCTCCTCACTCACAGATTAAGGCCTACAATAAATTACCCAAAAGACCTCACCTGCATTCACTTATCCCCACCACCTCTCCCCACAAATCCTTCTTGTATATACAATGATGCCAATAACAAGTCTCCCTAAAACAAGATACGACACCCAAGAAAAGAACTTCCCTCATGTTACCTCACTATTCCACCTTACTCTCCACAACACATAAACAGAAGGCCTATGTGAGTAAACCTACTGGACTTTTCTGTTCTTGTCAAGCCCAAACTAGGCAGGTCTTAATGCTGCCCCCTCTCCATCATCCTATACGTACTGGATCCTTCACAGCTCAATGCTAGATCTACCTCCTCCAAGCTACTTTCTAATGTGCAACTCTCAAACTCTTCTTTTGGATATCTATAGTTTTTATTTTATATTGTTTTAAATATAGCAAAACTACAGATGTTTAGATTTTAACAATAATCTAGCATCACAAAGGGAGGATTTGAGATCCTGCTCCCAGGCTTATTTTTAATTTGGCTCAAATTAAACTCATTAAGAAAAATCCCAGCATCAGCCCTGGCTGGTGTGGCTCAATGGATTGAGCGCAGGCCTGCAAACCAAAGGGTCACCAGTTCAATTCCCAGTCAGGGCACATGCTTAGGTTGCAGGTCAGGTGTCCAGTAGGGGGCACACAAGAGGCAACCACACATTGATGTTTTGCTCCCTCTTTCTCCCTCCCTTCCCCTCTATCTAAAGTAAATCAACTCTTTAAAAAAAAAAAAACAGCATCATATAAATCATTTCAACTCACTTGTTCTTATATTTGAATAAATATCCTTAGACAAGAGGACTATAACATATATAAAAGACTGTGCATTAGTAGATTGAGGCACTTTTATCATTCTTCAGATGAAGCCAGATAATAAATCCTTCGGACATAAGAAAATAACCAACTCTACCTGAAACATGTTATCATCTCTGCTGCTGCTGCTCTGCTTGGAAGATGACAGGGCTCTTGATGTTTCACCAGTCTTTTGCTTCTTTACAGGTTTTTCTGAAGTAACTTGCTTTTTCCTCTTTAACTTGAAAAAAAAAACCATGAATATGATTAAAATTTGCACATTAAATAATAAAACTCATCTCAAGTTCATGGACAAGAAAGGGGATATGTGCAAGTTCAGTGACCAAAGTAACTTCACAGGACAGTCTGATCATAAATTCCTAACTGGGCAGGTCAGGGTGGGCAGTCACAACCCAGGCCTGTGACTTTCTAGTGAAAGATGTATCTTTGCACTAAGCCCTGTCCATTGTTTCTGTGCATCTAGGTGAACACTCATTTTAAATGTCTTTTTCAGACCCCTGAAAAGCTTAATCACCCTCAAGAGAACACACAGCCTTGCTAACTATCCAGTAATCCAATCCCTGCCTTGCTTTCCCCCACCTGCATGCACATTCTTTACATTCCCTTCCTAACTCCAAATGTACAAGATAAGCTGCAAACGCAAACTGTCATTCTCCAGCGCATTTCAGATCTTGGTTCCCAACAATGTTATCAGTCTGACTCAAACTACAAAAATTCTCTACAACTTTGGACATGTCTTACAGTGACAGGTTCAAAAGATTCCATTACTTTTTTTTTTTTTTTAAGATTTTAGCCATCTATTCTAGAGAGGGGAAGGAGGGAGAGAAACACTGATCGATTGCCTCTCACGTGCCCCCTACTGGAGAGTTGGCCCACAAACCAGGCATGTGCCCTGACTGGGAATAGAACCGGTAACCCTTTGGTTCATAGGCCAGCACCCAATCCATTGGGCCATACCAGCTAGGCAAGATTCCATTACTTTTTACAATTTAAAGAATCAAAAGACTACATTTATTAAGTAAAAAGTCATAAATACAAACATAATCAGATTGCAGACAATGAAACTTTGAAACTAACCTACCACTGATATGTAACAGTGTTTTCAAACTATTCTCAGAATCCCAAAAATACTTTAGAAATTAAGAGTGGTATTAACCAGAAAAGTTATTTTGTAGACCAGAATTCCACATAAGGTTTCTTTGGGAGGAATAGTTAACAAAAAGATGAGGGACCTGCTGCGTTTAAACTTGTGGAAACCAGTCTACTAAAGCTACAAAGGGAATGTGCTAATTATGAAGAATACAACAATTTATTCCATTTCTAGGATATGATAGTTATTTATGCTTTGCTGATTCCAAAGGAGACTTAAAACTGGCTTAGGGAATTTGAGTAGGCAAAGCTATGAAACCTATTTTGTACTGAGCACTACAAGTCAATAACTCAAAAACTTCCTCATCACAAAAAAATCACTGAAGATAGACAGTGGAGTGTACAACTAGCATTCAAAATTGAAACAATGCTTTGAAAGTAGCATTACTGCAAAAGTTTTTAATATAGCCCCGTTCTCAAAATGAGCTCACCACCCATGAAAACCAGTAGAGGGCAGTCATGTTCTTCAGTGGAAAGCATAAGATAGTACAGGAGCAAGAGTAGGTTTACAATTGTAACACGAAAAACATTAATAAATTATAGAATAAACTGTTTTCTGTTCTCACAACTGTAAACTTACTTTTTCCCACCTCCACAATTTAACGTTTTACTAAATTTGGATGAAAGTAGGTAAAATATAATGTACATACGCAAAAAAATGTTAAGTCCTTACAAAATTAATAGTACTATTTGGGACTAACAGCAAAAATTAACCCAGCTCAATAAGAAAAAGCAATTATTCTTTACAACTGGGTCTGTCTAGATATTCCCTGTGGACTGGCACATAAAAAGTTCAATGAAAATGTTAAATAACATATTCAAATGCTATACTACGTGCAAATAAAAAACCAAGAGATTTCCTACTACAATATGTATATATGTTCTTTGAAGTCTTGTTTCAACCTTCCAGATGATATTATATTGTGTATTTCCCCATAAAGGTCCATCTTCTACAAGATTCTCCCTTATTAAGCTCTCTTTTAACTGTCAAGCTAACTAAGCTCAGAGACACAGCTACGGAAGCTTCTAGGAGATAAGGACAGGTCTGCGCGAAGGAAGCCCTGAGTGAAGCGTGAGGTGCTCAGTTAAGGGAAATCATGTACCACTTACAGTGCAGTTGTCAATTAATGCAGAAAAAGCCTATTCTATCTAAATGGGTAATTTCATGCCAGCTTTGCTGGGTGCTGATTTAACTAAAAGGAGGGGACCGGGGCAAATAACATTGTAACTTAAAAGGTACCAAGCTCACATTTGAAGTAATAAAAATAAATATTTGTGGGCTCAATAAACACCAGTGGCTGAGAAGGCTGTCAAAACTGACATCTGCATGAAAGGGGTTCAGATCATTTGGATCAACTACTTCTTATAATAGCTATAGATACACTTCTAAATAATGGCCATCAGTGGCTTTGACCTTATTCTAATGCAATTCCCCTGGGGTCCATGGCAGTGTTCCTGCAGCTTTGGGGTTCCTCATCTGAGGCTGGCCAGAGTCTGTTTTAGGGGCCAGGAGTGCGCATGCACCAGCCAGCACCCGAGGCATTTTCGTGAGGTGGAGTGGAGTAGAGTGGCCCAGGGGCCATCTGCACTTTCAGAAGCAGCCCTCTCCCTGGGAGACTCGGGCACACCCCACTGTCCCTCAGAAATGGCCATGGACAATCCTGCTGAACTAGGCATACAGAAACAACTTGGTCCAGGAATAGTCACCTTTTTGTCAACTTCACTGTCAGAATCGCTGCCAGAAGAGCTCGAAGAAACAAGTTCCTTTGATTTAGGCATTCTGAAAGAAAACATTGCATAAGAAATTTACAAGCTGCTCTACTACCTTCAATTGAGCTCTCTCCCACAATGAGAAATTTAAGTTCCATGGTTCACTCTACCACTTTGTGGTACTGGAGTGGTTATACTGAGCGTGATGCTGTTACGCTCTGATCTACGCTCTTTCAAGTTGAAAACAACATGCAGAGTGAAGTGTTCTGACCCAGCAAGGAGAATGTCACACACATCTCCCTCTTACACCAATGGGTCTTTTTATACTTCATTTTAGGGGGTTAGATATTTATGAGCAGGGCACTTTGCAAGAAGCAGCTGACAGCAATCACTGTTAAAGCCAGGGAGAAATACAGATCTTCTCAGTACTGCTTTCCACTTCTCACTGACAAGACCTAACAGAAAATTATTCACTGCAGGAAACAACCATAACATTCACATAACACAGGGAACAGTTGCATTTTCAGATGCTGATATAATTAATTTGTCATTGTAATATTATTTTTCATATTTTGTATATGTTCTTAGTTTTATTTGGCTTTTTGACCATGCCATCAAATAGTAAGTACTAATTCAGAGTTCACAAAGTTATACATAATGCACAACTCATTACATTTTGCATTGATTTTCTACACTGGAATACACCAGAATTTGAAAAGTCCGCTTTTAGGAGAGGCAAAACCTTTCCTGAAATTCCCACTAAGCCCCTAGCTCTTCAGGTTCCCCAAGGCAGAGATACTGGGTTGGCCAGAAAGTTCATTTAGCTTTTTTCATACAAGGCTCTAGTAATGCCTTTAACTTCACTCAAAACAATGTTGTTACACTGTATTGTGACAGCTGTCATATCAGCATGCATTTTTAAAAACTGTAATTGGAATTTTTGTGCAGCCATTTTAATATTGAAGATGGAATAAGATATGCAATGCTTTTGGCAAATTATGCTTTATTATTTCAAGAAAGGTAAAAATGCATCTGAAATGCAAAAACAGAATAGTGCAGTGTGTAGAGAAGGTGCTGCAAGTGATTGAACCTGTCAAAAGTGTTTTGGGAAGTTTCTTGGTACCACCACTTTGGCCAAACAATTCTTTGCTGTGGGGCTGTCTTATGCATTGGAAGGTGTTTAGCAGCATCCCTGACCTCTACCCACTAGAAGCCAATAGTGAGAGATAGACAACATAATCAAAATATCCCCATCAATAAAGCTATTGGTAAAAATGAAAAATGTGTCTTTAATTTTATGGAAAAAAACTAAACAGATCTTTTGGCCAGCCCAGTGCCTTCAAGTAGATGTTCACTGAGTGATTGAGTGCAGCAAGGTAGGGCGCCTCGTTGCATCTACTTTTACACGTTTGTTTGTTTGCTTGTTTTAAGGCCTAAACCCCAAATTTCAAGGAACTCCAAGGCATGCTATACTTATTCTCAAGGCACTTACAATACCAAGTGGTAAAATGCTTATTATCAAAGTATCTTTAGCTCTCTCCACCTCCTTCTCTGCCTAGACTGAGCCATTAATTTTTGTATGCCCTAACGGGCCCAATACACACAACACAGACTATAAATGTTTGGATAAAAAGGAAAAAAGGACTTCATTTCCTCCTTAAAAAAATCATAATCTAGCTCTAAGACTAAACTTGAACTGGCACTGGCATTCAACGTGTTCCACAATAGGAGGTCAAGGTAAAAGAAGTGGGCCATCCCAACCCTAGCCACTAAACTCGAAAAGCTCACACCATACCCAACCCAGCCATGTTGACTTCACTGGTAATTCCTTGATGAAAGAGTTACATTCTTGGGAGCAGCAACATTCACAACCACGTTTTACGCATTATTCCTGTTACTGTTCCATTTTACAACCTCATCTGCAAATCAATTCAGTTTTGTATGCTAGCTGCTAATAATGCCAAGACACATTTTTTAAAGGTAATTAAATTAAACATAACCCATTTTTCGCTTTGGAACAGCCTAGCATAACTATGCCATCTGTTAAAAGCTGCCTGGGAGCCTAGGATCATTTCAAAAAACACCCTCCTATTTAACCCAGTAAGTCTATTAAGAAGAAACAGGTAATGATAACTATAGCCAGCCTCTTAAGAACTTTTGACAAAATATGTATTTATATTTAATGTGCCTTTACTGTCTTCCCCCCACCCCCGCAAAAAAAGCAGACTCATAATTCAGGCAAATGATACTAAAATCGCTAGTGTAGAAAATATACAAAATCCGAATTAACAAAACTAAGTCGCTGGTCATCGATAGCGTGTTGGATTAGAAAAGACGATGTGAAAATAAACCAAGACTAAAGGGCACATGATTCCGTACAACACATGAGTGATGAGCACCAAGATCCGGGGACGGGGGTCGCGCAGTAGCAGGAAGCCTGCTAGAACTCCTGGCTGGAAACGGCTGGAGCCGCGTAGGGGACAGGTTGGTCGGAGGGGGCGTGGGAGGTGGCGAAGTGCGGAGGAGACCGTGCGGGAAGAGGAGGGACTTGCACCAAGCGCCATTTTCTTCTCTCGAAGCGTTCGCTACCCCCTGCAAACCAGCCGTCCTCCACCCTCAGCCCTCTCCACCCCCCACCGGCCATGCTACCCCCTCGGATCTGCTCGCTCCCTTCCCTAGAGTGCCTCCCACCCTGGAGACAAGGGTGGGGACTCCGCGAAACCTTGGGGGAGGAGCAGACCCTGCACGCGCCCCGGCCCGTGCCGGCCGGGGCCAGAGGCAGCCACAGCCGCCGCTGCATTGTCCCGGGGGCGCCCGGGCCCCCTCCCCAGGACTCCTCACCCGGCCGCGCCAGAAATCCCAGGCCACCGCGCCCACCCCCGCTCTGGACTGTTTCTGAGGCCTGGCTTTTGGCGCGTAGGGGATTGCACCACAAGGGCCACGGGGTCGTACGTGGAGGAAGGGCATCGGAGACAGAGGAGGGGGTCCGTGGAGGCCGAAGCAGAGAAGGGGTAGGTCAGGCAGCGCCGCCATTTCCGCGGCCGTCACCCACGAGAGGAGCGATGGGCCACGGGCAGCGCGCAGCCCGGGAGGAAGGGTGAAGGGGTCAGCAGGGCAGGGGGTTCGAGGGCTAGGGGCGGAGTCCCGCGTACTCACGCTCCGCTCCTGCTTCTTAACAGCCCCGTGCTCGCTCGCTCACAGACTGACAGAGAACCGGACGTGACGGAGGGCAGGAGGCACCGGCTCCGCCCCGCTGGAGCACGTGATGGGGCGTGGCTTCGCTGCCGAAACCAACTCTGAGACCCTTTCCAGGGCCTTAAAGGAACCGACCCTCGTCCCGAGCAATTACCCTGAAAGTGTGATGCAGGAAAGATTGGGTCTGTGAGCGAATGAGAGAGGAAATAAAACATTAAAGAAAAGCACAGAGCTTTGCACTTGTTCCATAAATGTTCCTTGTACGAAAGTGAAGTGTCCATACTAAAAAAGATCGATATTTCTGGCACATTTCTCCCAGAAATGACCCTCCTCCACAAATCCCCCAGTATTTGACTGTCTGGTAAAATCCAACTCACAGTGTTTAATTACATAAAACGCAAGAATTTTTGCAGAGGTCATGGGCCACACAAACCTTTATCCCTAAACTGAAGTCCTAGAGGTATAAGATAGTTCACAGAAGGCAAGAGGAATCCATACTACAAACAAGAATATATCTAATAGATTCTTCCAATATATGTTTAATGAATGCCTACTGTAGCTAAGAATATATGTAAAGTTATATTCGCCCAACATACCTAGCAAGCACCCACTATGTGCCAGGCCCCGTAGGAGGCACTTTACATATATCAGGAACTCAACAAGCACTTTCCAAAGTAAGACTGTTTATTCCCTCCACTTTATAGATGAGGAAACCAACAAGGTAAAACAAGTTGTTGGAGGCTCATACAGTGAGTCACGAGGCCAACTCTGCGGAGCCTGATTACAGGGCTGCAGACCGAGGGAAGGACGATGCAAAAGCTCTACTAGCCCACTCCCTCATGCAGTGTCGGACTATGTGGCCACTTTTTAAAAATTCCTTATACCTGACCTTCCAAAAAAGGTGAAATATATATATAATCTGTAGGGACTAGGTTACCACTGAGGGGTATCACTTGGGAGCGAGTATAAAGGAATCCGTTAGGATGCTGAATATATCTTGGTCTGGGTGGCGGTTGTGTTACCAGGGAGAAACCCAAGTTAGCCCCCCACCCTCAGCTTGTTCTTCAGTTCTTGCCTCATTCTCTAAAGACAAATTTAAGCAAGAGAAAACACATATAGTGGAAATAAGATAGAAAGGTTATTTGTGAAACACACAAGCAAGAAACTACAGGCAGGCACCCAACTAGCCTAAATGCCCCATGAATAGTGGAAATAAAGTTGTTAGTAAGTTTGTTCTATACACTTGAGCCAATGCTACAAGTGGACACCTGGCTAATCTGAGTGAGCAGACTATTGGAGTTCATGGGTCATATACCTTAGTCAGCTTCTTGGTTCCCCCTCCTCCAGCTTCTAAACCTTGGGAATAGTGTACAGCTACAAAGGCTTTCTTTCTCAGCTATTAAAGGCTCTTTGTCTTAGTGAAATTGCTACAGAAGCTCCCTTTTCCAGTACAGAGTCTCAAGGACTCCCATCCTCCTGCACCAGCCCTGCTTGTGATGTTGGGAATGCCCCCAGTCTCAATGGACCAGGCTCAGAACTGCCGAGTAGTGAATGAAACATGTCTCCCTCCTCCGGGCCTTAGTTTACTGCCTATCCTACCTGACACTGGCACAGATATATACAGATGTAAAACTTCACTTAATATTTGTGCATTTTACAGTATATGAGATATACTACAATGAGAAAGTTGAAGAAGTAAAAAATAAAAATACCTAAGTTAAACTGTCAAAAGATGAATTGCACTCAACAATCACTGTTTTAGCATGATAGCTGGCTAGGCTGAAGTCCGCATATCCAAAGGCAGTTAGGGACACCCCCCAACCAACACTACAACCAACTGAACAGAGTTCCTATGCAGCCAACAGTGCCAGAGGACTCTGTGGGAGGTGTCTGGCTGGGCTGAGTCGTATTCTGGGGTAACTAGAGGATCACCCAGTTGCCTGAGGCCTGGGAGCCGTGGATGGAGTTCTCCTGCAAAACCTGGGTGCTTCCTGAGGAGGGACAGGGTGCAGAGCACTGGTCGGAGTCATTTGAACTACATCCTCCCCTCCCTCTCCTCCAACATGGAAAGAGCTACATATACTTCTATTTACTCAAGAGCAGGAAACTCCCCAAAAGATCCTTTCCCGGTTATTCACTCATTCAATAAACATGTATTGAGCACCTACTATATCCTAGTACTGCTCTAAGGTCTGGGAATTCAAGAATAAACAAGACTGATACAGTCACTGTAAGCTCATAAAGCAGAATAAAAGCAAGAGAAAAATAAATGGTAATTGAAAAATAAAATTTAAAGTTTTTTTTTTAAAAATCAGTAGACCTTATAAAAATATCTTTTATGAAAATTTAGAAAGTTGTTGGAAACTACCTACTTTTTATCTTAATTCAAATAAAAACCGGGAGTAGGAAAAAAAAAGAAAGACAGGGCAATGCCATAGAAACTGTTGGGTTCAGGTTAATTTAGATATAAAAAGAGCTGAAATGGGAATATTTAGACAGGTAGCTACATTAAAAGAGACAGCCACACTAAAACTTTGGCACTGGGGGTTCCAAGTGGTGCAAGAAGCAGGCACTAAGACCTTAAGGTCCAGATAGATGAGTCTGAAGAACAGAAACCCACCCAATGAGAAGCCCACTGGAGACCAAGGGCTGCACACAGGTGGGGCCCACACATCAGCCCTCCAGGCTCAGTGGCAAAACTGCCCAAGCCCTAGGAACTGCTGGCTCCTCAGAGCTGCAGGAGCCCAGTGCTGGTCTTTTTCCAAGATCCAAGGCAACACCATTACCTCTTCTTCACCTCTATCACTACTACTAATCAGCACCAAGGAATTCCGAAGCTTCAATGGTATTTGCACCCAGAGGCAGAGATCTGTGTTAGCCGAAGTGTGTGTGTGTGTGTGTGTGTGTGTGTGTGTGTGTGTAGGTGGGGGGGGGAGTTGAGATCACTATACATGAATATGCATATCTATATAATTATCAAATGAAAGCTGCAACCACAGATACCATAAAATTCTGCAGAGAGCTGGGATTGGGATAGGGAATGCTTCAAAGAGGAAGACAGCCTTGAGCTTGACCTAGGAACAGGAGAAGAATATTGGGCATGGGGAAAGAGGAAGACTCTGACCTAAATACGACCACATTAAGAAACTGCAAGTAGTTAATCCAATGGGAGTGGAGAATTGGCACAGAGGAAGAGTGGGAGATTCACCTGGAAAGGTAGGGTGAAGCCAGATGGTAAAGTGCCCCAAATGGAGTCCAAAGAGCTCCAATTTGAGGCCTTTTGACTTTATTCAATGTGAAAAAGAAGGGTGAGATATGGAAGGCTTTTGAGCCAGAGCAATGAAATGTCTGGTGTGATATGAAGATTGGGCTGAAGAAAGAAGGAAGAGCTAGAAGCTAAGAACACCATAGAGGAGGTTGCTCTAATTGCCAGGATAAGTGGTATTTCCTAGAATAGCAAAGTGATTGTCATTTAGGCTTGGCCCCAGCTGAACTCTGCACACGTCTGCTCCAACAGAGGGAGTACTAAGAGTAATGATGAGATGTGTTCTAGGACCAGAATCACAAATATGGAGATCATTTGGAGGGTTATCACCTGGGAGGGTGAAGGAGGAGAATGGGGGGAAAGGTGCAGGAATTAAGAAGCATAATTGGTAAGTACAAAATAGACAGGTGTTAAGAGTAGTATAGGAAATGGAGAAGCCAAAGAACTTCTATGCATGACCCATGATCATGAACTAAGGCAGGGGGCAGGTTGCTGGTGGGAAGAGGCATACTGGGCAGAGGGAGCAAAGGGGAAAAAATTCAAACAATTGCAATAAGATAGTCAATAAAATAAACTTAAAAATAAATAAATACAAAAAATGAAAAAGTAAAAAAAAAACAAGATCTGTTCTTCTAAACTTAAACCCAGTGGGTACAAGCAACTGTTTTGAGACCCATTTGCCTATATTGAGTGCAAAGGGGAGAGAGCCAGCCTTCCCTCCCTGCCACTGAGTATGGCACCACTGTGGAACTGCATGGGCTCAATTCCAAGACAAACTCCTAGGCTTCCATGTGCAACAAGAGAAGGGGCCTTACCCAGGAGAGGAAGGAGGCCATGGCCTCCAGCAGAGCAACATTGGCTAAACACAGTGCTCAGCGGTGACCACCAGCCCTGGGTCCGTCTCGCTCCCTGAGTAGAACCTCTGAGAATGTGTTCTCATGGCTGCACAGTAGAGAACATATGTGGTGCAGAATCCCAAATCATGAAGAAGGACGGCAAGTGGAGGAATGGTAAAGGATCTGTATAGCAAAGTCAAAACGGAATTCCACAGATGTTCAGAATTACAGGCCTGAACTGCCATGGAAGACTGGTGTGCAGGTGTGGGATGGTGAAAACAAGAGGAAATGGCTGAGTTTCCCTTTATGGAGCAATCAGATCCTTGCTTCCTGTCCACCTCATCCTTATAGGAGGAGGGGGTTATATCTTATCTGGAAAAATTGCAGGATGGATGTTATGTGTGAAGGGGTTGAAGGGCAAATAGAATATAGGGCACTGGGTCAAAGTCTGAACACTAATACGAAAGCAGGCTTCTCCAGACCCTTTCTCCTTCTAGCACTATTCGAGTTTTTAAAAATTAAATGCAAACAAAAAATACAAATTAATTTCTTTTAAAAATGTTTTAACTCTGAATCATAATGAAATGAAAGTAGCCAAGAATATATGTGCTGATGTAGCTGCTTGGCTGGGTCCCCCTGCACACCCCTGCCCCTCCCACACACCTACCTACCTAAGGAAATGGTAGGAGGTGCGGAAGTTTACCTCCACCTTCTTTCAGTGTTTGCTGGGCCTCAGAATTAAATTAACATAAGACAGAAAAGCATACAATTTACTTAATACAAATTTTATATGACATGGGAGGAGCCCTCATAAGGAAATGGTGACCCAAAGAAGTAGCAAAAACCTAAATGCTTTTATACACAATTGGACTGGAGGTGATTGTGGAAAAGTAACTAAATTATGTGGAGAAACTAAAGGAAGATAAGAATTATTTGAACAAGATCTATTTGCATGGAATTCTCTCAGTCTTAACTTCCTATCTTGATGATGAGAATGTTAATTTCCTTCCCGCAAAGAAAAGTCCTCTTCCAAAAGGAGATTTTAGCTCCTGATTTTAGAGAGAAAAAGGGAGGAAAGGGAGGGTCAAAGTATCCATTCTGTACCTGCTTTTTTTTTTTAAGTGGCTTTAGCTCAAAAATAATTTTGATATCAATTTTGAGGCCTATTATGTAGCCACATATTCTGATCTCCTTCAAAATCATGCTTATCATTAAAGGTAAACCAAGCACATTTAAATAAATATAGTGTCCTTGGCATCTCTATCCCTTCCCCCTTCGACAAAAGGTGTCATTCAGTTTCTGTGTCACTGAGGGAACTGGGCAGTGTGCCTGCGGTAGGGTTGGGTTTCGATTCTCTAAGCCTCCGAGGTGAACTGTTAAGGAAGTAGGAATTTTTAGAAGCAGGGAGAGGTGATGTTTTGCGTGTAAATTTAGTTGGCTCAGTTTTCTTGAGTGGTGATGCTTGGTGAAACTATTAGCAAATCCATGATCATAAGTGATTTTCATATTAAAAAAAGAAAATATAATTCAAAAATAAAAAATAAATTTGAGTATTAAATAAATTATTAATTTTTATAAATTTATTATAAAAAATAAATAAAGAGGAATGAAAATTTTTATTCAAAGCAAAATAGGATGACAGTTGCTTTTAAATAATAGAATGGGAAGCATTTCAACATCCCTTCACACAGCATGTATTGTTTATATGAGGGAGACAGGCCAAGGTGTTTGACTTATGTGTACAGGTGCTTCAGCATCTTCATTATAGATCAGTTTTCTCTTTGTTCCAACCAGCAGTACCTGGGTAGCCCAGCTCCCCTCACTGTGTGTACCTGAAATACAATAAAATGTATTTCTTTGGATTGTGTAGTACAGAAAGGCAAAAATAAATAAATAATAGGGGGAGATGTAATTCACAGGCATCTGTACAGGATGTGGTGGGGAATTGGTCTTTTTACAAGGAAATTTCTAGAGGGACTCTGGAAGAAATGAACAATACAAAAAGGAAGCTAAATAAATGAACTGAATTTGGAATATCTGTAGGTGGACCAGAAAGGGAGGCAGTTTGGGAATCAGGGAGAGGAGAAAGACTGAGGAAACATCCCAGTTACTGGGAAAGACCAAAGCTTGAGGAACAAACAGCCAGCTAGTGAGCAACTCCTGGAGTCCTGGTGAGGTTGGGGACTTTTAAGTAGTTCTCCGTGATGCATTTCGCTAGGAACACCCTCCATTAGTCATTTCTTCCAACACTTCAGAGAAAGGTATCCAAGTGGCAGGACATTATCTTGGGGGTTCCATTCCCAGTGCTTCTGCTTCTCCACCCTTTCCCCACTCCCCATTTTCTCAGTCACAGCATTCCATGAGGAGAAAAGGGTTATAGAGGAGCAAAGGGGTCAGATTCTTGGCTATTGACTTCTAAAATCTCAGAATTAGTCAAGTCCTGTTCATTCTGCCCATACCCCACCACTCTCCAGATATTCTCCAGACCAAGGGAAGGAAGAGTCAGAGCAAAATGGGATGAAACTTCTCTTTAGGGTCTTTGAGACGTACTTTGCTCTCTGTCCTCACACCTGCTCTAGTGGAAGATTCCCAGAGAGTTTGGAGATCCGAAAGCGAAGCAAAACAAAGCAGCATCTTGCTGTGCGGGTAGGCAAGCTCCCACAGGATGCGGGTAGAGAAGCCCGGGGCACATCAAGGATAGCAAGCCTGGGGCAGCTCTGCTGAATCCGAAGGCTCCCGGGTGCTTCGGGACGCAGCAGAACATCTTCCTCACTGGCCATGAATAGCACAGACATGGCCCTGACAGCCAGCATGTGAGGAGGCCTTGCCATCAGGGTGAGGGTTATCTCCCCAGCCACGATCTGAATAGAGTGGACCGAACAAAGGACATCTCAACACCAGTGTGAAAAAGGAAACAAGAGAAGCACCGGACAAGATGAACTCGTAAGTGAAGACCAGCTTGGACTGATGGGGGGAAATAGGCTGGACCCCCACCCTTGTTGCTCTGACACCATATAAGCCCACCCCACCCCTGCCCAGAATTCAGGTGGGCTAAGTAGGGAAGGGGAGAAATTACAAGTGTAACCTGAAATTGGCCAAGATGAAGCTTCTGCCACTAGATGCAATGGTGATCATTAAAGACAATCATAGAAAATCAAGACTTCTCCTGAACCTCAGTTTATAGCACAAGAGCCATCCCTGTAATGTACAAAGTAGAGAGAACAAGAAATAAAGGAAAAGGGGCCATGCTATGCGCCAGGATGGTGTGAGCACAGAGGAAGGGCAGTAACGCCTGGCTTAGCATCCAGACTAAACAGCCAGAATGACTTCCTCTGGAAAAGTTTTGGAAAACTTAGGGAGAATGCTGGAGGTCCTGCAGCACATGGGATAGCAGCAACCACCATTCCATTGACTATTAAAGGACTGGTGGCTCTGGATGTCGCGATGTCTTGGGGACACCTAGGATGGGGCCATGTGGATCATACATGAAAAGGGAAGACAAGCGAAAGGGGGCCCTGGCATCCCTCCAGTGCCACGATTCCGGAGCGCCGGGAAGGGAGGGGTGATATGTAAAGGGGTGGTGTACCCTCTCCCTAAGAGGAGGAAGCATGATCTTCACAGTTATGAGTTATCACCCTCAGACCCAGGGAATGAGAAAAAGCTAAAGGGAAACAAGTCATGCTTCCCAGGCTTTGAAGAAGATGATAAAAGTAGTTTTCTTCCTCTTTTCCTATCCTACTAAGTGTCTGGAGAGTTAGGCTTAGAGACAGAGAGGGAAGCAACAAGCAAGATATTCTCCTGATTTTATATGGGCCTGATTTTTTTTAGTTTGTTTGTCTGGTTGGGTTTTTTGTGTTTGGTTTTTGGGGGTTTCTTTAGAGAGAGGGGAAGGGAAGGAGAAAGAGAGGGAGAGAAATATCGATATGAGAGAGAAACACTGATTGGTTGCCTCTTGTACACGGTTGACCTACTTGTACATGCCCTGACTGGGGATCGAACCCTCAACTCAGGCATGTGCCCTGACCAGGAACAGGTGACCTTTTGCTTTGCAGGCTGATGCCCAATCAACTGAGCCACACCAGTCAGGGCATATGGGCCTTACTTTAACAGGACAGAACACCAGATCAAAAAGTCACCATCAATGAAAAGGAAAGAGAAAATAATTCCTCTGTCAGCCACCGTGGATAACACTGGCAATCCAGAGAGCAAAGAGACCAAGCTGATATAAGTGTAGGTAGAGAAGGGAAGGCTGTCTTTGCTTCCCAAAGGGCAAGGCTATGAGCTACCTACTAAAATTTTCTTCAACCAGACAAGCTACTACAGGCCTTGTATTTACCTGCTGAAGTTAATTTTTGTAGTACAACATTAAAAAATTAGTAAATTTGTAATTCCACAAGTTTAATGCACCTTCTCACTCAAGTAACTATAAATAAACAGGAATTCTTTGTAAAGTCATAAGCAACGAGTTACAGGAATACATTTAAGGAAGCTGTTTAAATACAAAGTGCAAACCGTTTTTCTCCTAGGGTGACTTTTTTGAACTTTGTAGTAGAGCTATTGTTAGATACAACTTTCATCAGAAACACTACCTCACCTTTTATAGAAGAATGCATTTTAGAATCACAAAAATGTATATTCCATTTTTTACTAGGTGAATAGCATAACTCATCATTCTACTATACCTGACTTATTTAATATTCTATAAAATAGTATGATTAGTTTCTAGTAAACATGCCATAACTTACATCCAAATGAGTGCTTTCCCCTTCAAAAGCCATCTTCTTTGAAGCAGTAGAGTCGTTACAATGACTCTGACATCAGTCAAAATTAACTTTTAGAACTCTGTTTTGGGAATTGCTGCCAGAGCTTGAGGCTTGGTCTTTTAAATGTCCCAGTGACAGGAAATCTTTAGCTTTTGAGGTCCATTTCTATTGGTAAAGAGCGAAAGAAATTCTCAGATCCATGATGGGTAATTAAGACATTCATAAAATGATAGTCTTAATGGATCGCTAATTGGCCCCGGTGGCAATTTTCTGGGAAGGTTGAGTATAAATGGGGCATCCCTGTTTGAGCAATAATGCAACATTCAAAGGGAACTATCAGAGAAGACATTCCTTTAGGTGTCCCATTGTTTAGGTAAACTTTTTTGGAATGTTCAATACTTAACATGCATCTTATGTTGCTGCGTCTTTACCCATAAGACAATTCAAGCCAAGCAGTCTCCTCTTTAGCTAGGATCTATTTGAGTGGTTAACCATCACACCCCTAGGGAGATTGCCCAGAAGCGCAGCATGAGTTGTATCAGCAAACAGATTAGGTATAACAATCAAACAGGTAGTCAATTACTGTCCTGGTCTCTGCTGAAACAAGAGCTCAACCTAACAGCGGTTTCTGCTGAAACAAGAACTCAGCTGCTTAACCAGAGACCCCAGCGCTGAGCGATGCTCTGTGGAGAAACCCAAACACAAACCATCCGATCTGGCAATACCTCAAAACACCGGAATTCAGGATAGCAAAGCAGGTAGGATATTTGGCTCTGGACCGTTGCAGAAACCAACAGCCCAGCTCAGAATCAAGATGACAAGGCCAGCTTTGTCTCACTTAGAACTGGGGTCTTTTCACATCACAATGGCTTTAGTAAACACATGTTTTTCAAAAGCAATCAGCTTATTACTTTCAGTTTCAAAAATTTAACTATGATTAACAGACCAAGGCTGGTTTATAGACTCTGTTATTTCTGTTTTTTTAAGAAGTCCATTTTTTGGTAACACCTTATGTGGGCATGTCTCAGTGACATCTGCTGGAATGTCGGGCCTAGATGGCAAGAAGTAAATAGTTTTGTTTTTTCACAGTAGCACCTAGGTTATTGTTGACTTTATGTCCCCAAATGCGACAATACTGCATTTGGAAGTCATGTAGAAATGTATCTAACTGAGTTACACTGGGACATAGAACCGAATAAGGAAAACATGAACCTAAACTCAGAGGGGCCTAGCAAAGTGAAGGAGCCAAACCATCCTGGGTGAGTACTTTTCCTCACCCTATGCAAAAGACCATTTTACCTGATTTCAAAATTACTAGTAAGTGATTTCTTTCCAGATTTTTTTAATGTATTCTCTAAAAAAACTTCAACGATTAGAACTGTCAAGCAAATTCCTCAACAATTCTTTCTCCTCCCCTGTTGGTTTACTTTTCTGCTTTTTCTTGATTTTAGCTGTTGCTCAAAATTTGCCTTTAAAGAAACTTCTAGAGATGTTTTACCACATTTGATTCTGCTAAAATATATTCTCAGTTTACTAATTTCTCTGCTCTGAAAATCTAAATTTTTCAGTCAAATTTATTGGAGTGGCATCGGTTAATAAGATCACATAGGTTTCCAGGGTACACTTCTGTGATGCTAGATCTGTATATTGCAGCGTACCCACCACCTAACCTCAAACCACCTTCTGTCACCATATATGAGGCCCCCTCCACTCCCCACCCCCTACCTCCATCCCCCTTTCCTCTGGCAACTAGCACTTTGCTGTCTGTGTCGATGAGTTGCAGTTTTATATCCCACATATGAGTGAAATCATATGATTCTTAGCTTTTTCTGACTGACTTATTTCACTTAGCGTAATATTCTCAAGGTCCATCCATATTGTTGCAAATGGCAGTATTTCATCTTTTCTTGGCTGAGTAGTATTCCATTGTGTATTTGTACCACATCTTCTTTATCCAATCCTCTACCAAGGGATGCTTTGGTTGTCTCCATGTCTCGGCCACCATGAATAATGTTGCTATGAACATAGGGGTGCATATATCCTTATAAATACATGTTTTTGAGGGGTTCTTTGTACATAGAGAGATATATGGAGTGACACAAAGAATGCTGAAGAGCTGTACCCAGACACCAACAGTGATGCTGAACAGGATAGGGCTTGAGGAAGACATTTCATCTGCCTGGGTCTCAATTTCCCGCTCCATCAGAGATCACACTGAACATTCCACGTCCTCCCAGAGAGCTCTCCCCAGGTGGCTGGACCCCACCAGGGGCTGTTTTTATTTCCACTTTTATTTCTTTGGTCTGTAAGTTCAGTTTTGATTGTTCATTTTTTTAATGTTTTGCCAGTAGATTGGTCACATCCGCATTTAAAGGTTTCTTTCTAGTATCTGTTCACTCGGGCATCAGTAGTTAAAACAATGGAACTATTTTTATTTCAATGCAGTGTACAGTATTTCCTGTGCCTTCTGAGTTGAGAGCAGCTCACGCTTTTAAAGAAGGACCCAAGCCAAAGGACATCCTCGTTAGCCACAGCAGGTGCAAAAGAGAACTGGGCTGTTTCAAAACAGGAGCAATGAACCATCTCCAATATAAGTATAGAACCCGACTAACCTTTTGAAACCATCAACCACGTAGAGTAACGTAAATACTAAATTGGGTTGTTTTCCAGGATGACCTTTCTTTAAGAATGTAAAGCAGGCAAAAAATGCACATGCTTCTTACAGCTGTGTCTCTGAACAGGAACGGGCAAACTCCTAGTAACACATCCGGTCCAGTTTGACAGGTGTGGGAAGTAGGCATTCTAGCTAAGAGGAACTAGACTATTTTCACTTTGACTTGCCCTTCTTTTTGTGTGTCCAAAACTGTGCTATTTATACAATGTCCTGAAATCAGAGATGAGCACTATTGAGAAGCTTTCGAGGCACCCTCCTAAACACCGTTTCAGTTTCTGTCTTGCAGCTCCGTGAGCTGCAGCGGCTGCCAATGGAGGGAGGGAGAAGGTTACTGCAGGTGAGAAGGATGAGGCAACTGCAGCTCTTCCTCCTGCCTCCCTCACACAGGTGCAGGTGGAGGTGGGGATCCCCGCAGCCTCACAGCATCACCGTAGCATTCCTATGTCCTTTTAGTGCACAGCCAAGATTGTTGTCACATTATTACTGTTGTTGTTATTTGTGTCTTTTTATTGTTCTGGTGTGAGAAAACCTGATTTCCTGAGTTTACACGTGGATGTCTATGATTACGCACACGCATACAGTAAATTAGGTGAGCAACTGTTGCATGAATGAGGAGGGTCCCTTGAACTCTACAGGAAATGCCAATAAAATTAATAAATACTGAATGAGTCCTATGAGCCAGATGCTCTCTGCCATTTTGAGGCAAAGATTATTCATTCAAAAAAAATTAAAGTGTTAATTGGGTATGAGCTTTTGGGGGGAATGATAAAAACATCCTGGAGTTAGTGATGATTGCCACGCGACTTTGTGAACATAGTAAAAACCACTGAGTGGTACTTTAAAAGGGTGAGTCCTATGGTATGTGAATTTTATCTCAATTTTTGAGAATACAATTAAAGAGTGGCTAGTATATGCCAGAAACCCTGTGCCAGTCACTGGGTGAAAAATCGCTAACCCTTCTGAGCCTCCTACTGCGTGTCGGATCCTATGCTGTCTTTCTCATTCGTTCTCGTTAATCTTCACAACCTGCCCAGAGGGAGGGAGTATTTGTACCCCGTTGCACAGCTGAGCAGATAGATTTAGAGAGTCTCCCATCCAAGCACTAACCAGGCCCGACCCTGCTTGGCTTCCGAGATGAGACAAGATCGGGCGCGTCCAGGGTGGTACGGCCGCAGACAGATTTAGAGAGTCTTTCACTTAAAACCACGCATGTGAAAATAGGTGGAATCGTGTGAAACCGCCATTTTGTAGGCTACTTTTGCATTCAAATGTTAATTTCTGACAGCTCCATCTAACACTAGCTGTGTCTGTTCAAGCCCCTAGCTACACGCATCAGGCCGCCACTCCAGTGAGCTTAGGCAGTGAAGAGCTGTAAGACCGTAAGGGCCTCGTTCCCTGATTGACACTGTGCACCAGAACAGCTTCACGTGAACCAGATATACACGTCTACTATGGGAAGCCACAAATAATTCGAGTTTCATGTGGTATATAGCACCCAGCAGCACTTATCCTAATGTACCAGGTCTTCTGGGCTTCAGAGGCTGTGATCCTACCCCCTGGCCGTTTGCCTTTCTCAAGTTGTTTAGAACTTAGAGATAGACGCCCGTACAGTGTACTAGGATACTGAAATCAAAGCCCCTATTTGTTCCACTGTGAGTTCCATGTGGAACAAATAGTGAATCGTAGGGTTATTGAAAAAGAGAACACAAAAAGTAGTGGTTTAATGAAATGAGGAGCCTATTCCTCTCACAAAGCAAGAAGCCTGGAGGCATGCAGCCCAGGGCTGGAACGCAGTCTCCACAATTCTACTAGGGACCCAGGATATGTCCACCTTTCCCCTCCTCAGTCCCTGGCATGTGGCCCTCTGAGAAGAAAGGGCAAGTTAGAGGACAAAGGTGTGTGCCAGTCAAATCAACCCGCTTTTTAAGAGCAGAACTTTTTCTGAAATCCTTCCCAGAAATGACAACCTGGCAAAAAACTGTCAGTATCTGCCTACAGTTTCAAAGGAGACTGTGAAATGTGATTACTTTTCAGAGGTCACATTTACCACCCTATAAAAATCAGAGTTCTGTTAGTAATGGAAAGTGGAAAACGAACATGAGGAAGGCAACTAAGACTGTGTGCCTCCTGCAGGAAGACAACTCATCAGCAAATGTCTATGACAGGGTCAGGCAGAATTTGAACCCAGGTTTGACTGTTCCAGAGCCAGTCCTCCCAACCCCAAGCCATGCTGACTTCTCCATGGGGTGTGTGGTCTAGAAAAGCATGCACACTCTTTACTATGATACATGGAGAGTGTATTCATTTCCTGTTGCTGCTAAAACAAATCGCCGCAAACTCCGTGGCTTAAAACAACACAGTTGAATTCACTTAAAGTTTTTAATTCTGGGGGGGTCTGAAATCAGTCTCACTGAGCTAAAGTCGGTGTGTGGGCAAGGCTGTCTCTTTCTTGGGGCTCTGAGGAGGGAATCTGTTTCCTTGCCTTCTTTGTCTCTAGCTCTTGGATACAGCCCACATTCCTTGGCTCATGACCCCTCTGGGAATCACTCCAACCCTTTACTTCCATCACATCTCCTACTCTGTAGTCAAATTTCTCTCTGCCTCTCTCCTATAAGGATGCCTGTGATCGTAGAGCCTATCTGGATAATCCAGGACAACCTCCTCATCTCAAGATCCTTAACTACAAAGTCCCTTTTGCCATGTACAGGTTCCAGAGATGAAAACATGTATCTTTCTGGTGGCTATTGTTTAGCCTTCCACAAAAAGTAACTTAGAAATTAATAAGAGCAAGAAAAAATGGATGACAACATTTGTTTTTTCAGTAAGGAACAAGCTGAGAACCAGAGGGATTCAGAAGGTCAAATGAGAAACAATGCCTGGATAGTCAGAAAGAGGAGTATAATGGATTTGGAAATGGAAAGATAATGCAGATGTCTTAGGAAACCAAGTAAAATAATCCTGGACTAAGAATAGGCTGGGTCAGAGCTGGAAGGAAGAATCTGAGACAAAGAGACCTTGTTAGGGTTTATCTCCAAAGCTGGACAAAAGGAGATTCAAGATCAGTCACAAACCTGGGGATATCTGCTTATAAGCATTTGTATCCTCCTATGCTCTTTTCAGTGGCATAAGGCAACGCCGGCCCCTCCCAAGGATGGGGAACCTCAGGGTCAGGATTAGTGTGAGGCAAGAAAGGTACCTGAGATACTCTCAGGTTGGTGGCACACTGACGCTGAACCTGCAGTCCCAGAGAGTGAGTCTGTGGATCTGTGCCCTAAGCACCTCACTTTTCTCCCACTCAAGCCCCAGGCCTGGGGAGCACCTAGGCCTTGAGGAATACACCAATCCCTAAACAACATCAAGAAAGACATTTAAGCTATATAATTTATCAGTCTTTCTGCCATCATGACCCTTTGCAAACACTTTAATTTCTGAGTCCAGACATTTGCGATGAAAAAAGGCCTCCCTCACCCAGGGGAGACACCAAACAAAAGGTGAATGTCTCCTGCCATTTGCTCTAGGTTAACAACCTCCAAGCCCAAGTGCCTTGGAAAAATGTAAGAGGAGGTCCCAGCCCAATGGATTCCTCCCTGCACTCAGGCCTGCCAGACCTCAAGCCAGACTCTTTGAGGACCAAGGAAGGCACATAGGCGCTGGGCTACTCACTCCCTCATGTGACCTTGATCCTGTGGATTGTCTGTGCATGGCTCATTTGTTGATTTCATGATAAAAACAAAGCAAGTCCAGAAAGTTTGGCCAACATGGAGGCATAGGTAGAAACACTTTGCTTCCTCACACAACCAAAAGAAGGGTAACAACAAATATCAAAACAAAAAACAACCAGAACTGCCAGAAAATCAAACTGCATGGAACTCCGACAACCAAGGAGTTAAAGAAACATTCATCCACACCAGTAAAAGGGGCAGATACGGGCACCTGGGGCATAGCAAGGCAGCAGACCAAGTGGTGGCTGGAAGACCAGGTAGTCCCAAATTTGTGTGCGGGTAAGCCAAGAGAAATAACTGGGGAGGGAGACAGACCTCAAAACCCAGGTTCCCAGGGCAAGAAACTAAAGACTCAAAACCTCTGACTGTAAAAATCTGCAGGGGTTGCGTCTGCAGGGAGAAACTCTTAGCCTCACAGGAGAGTTTGTTGGAGAGGCCCACAGGGTCCTAGAATATACACAAACACACCCACCAGGGAATCAGCACCTGAAAGGGCACAATCCACTTGTGGGAAGCGAGGGAAGTGATGGAAAGTAGGGCAAGAGCTGAGCAAGCTGTTTTGTTCCCTCTCTGACTTCTCCCCCACAGGCAGCACCAGCACTGAAACACTGCTCTGTGGGTTGCCCCACCCTGGTGAATACCTAAGGCTCCGCCCCTTGCAATATAACAAGTGGGCCAAGACAAAGAAATATGGCCCAAATGAAAGAACAGATCAAAACTCCAGAAAAAGAACTAAGCAACGACGAGATAGCCAACCTATCAGATGCACAGTTCAAGACACAGGTAATCAGGATGCTCACAGAAATGGTTGAGTATGGTTGCAAAATAGAGGAAGAAGTGAAGGCTACGCAAAGTGAAACAAAAATATACAAGGAATCAACAGCGAAGGGAAGGAAACCAGGACTCTAATTAATGGTTTGGACCAGAAGGAAGAAATAAATATGCAACCAGAACAGAATGAAGAAACAAAATTCAAAAAAATGAGGAGAGACTTAGGAACCTCCAGGACAAGATTCAATGTTCCAAAATCCAAATCATAGGGGTGCCAGAAGAACAACAAGAAGAGCAAGAAATTGAAAACTTATTTGAAAAAAATAACAAAGGAGAACTTCCCCAATCTGGCAAGGGAAATAGACTTCCAAGAAGTCCAGGAAGCTCAGAGAGTCCCAAAGAAGCTGGACCCAAGGAAGCCCACACCACAGCACATTATAATTACATTAGCCAAGATTAAAGATAAGGAGAGAATCTTAAAAGCAGCAAGAGAAAAGGAAACAGTTACCTACAAAGGAGTGCCCGTTAGAGTATATCAGTGGATTTCTCAAAAGAAACCTTACAGGCAAGAAGGGGCTGGAAAGAAGTATTCCAAGTCATGAAAGTCAAGGACCTCCATCCAAGATTGCTCTATCCAGCGAAGCTGTCATTTAGAATGGAAGGGCAGATAAAGTGCTGCCCAGATAAGGCCAAGTTAAAGGAGTATATCATCACCAAACCCTTATTATATGAAATATTAAAGGGATTTATCTACAAAAAAGAAGATAAAAAATATGAACAGTAAAATGAAAACAAACTCACAACTATCAACAACTGAACCTAAAAAACAAAAACTAAAACTAAGCAAAGAATAGAACAGGAGTAGAAGCACAGAAATGGAGATCACGTGGAGGGTTATCAGTGGGTAGAGGGAAGAGGGAGGATGGGGGAAAAGGTTCAAAGAATAAGAAGCATAATTGGTAGGTACAAAATAGACAGGGGGAGGTTAAGAATAGTATAGGAAACATAGAAACCAAAGAACATGTGTGTACGACCCAAGGACATGAGCTAAGGGGAAGGGGGAGAATGTAGGACTGTGGGGGAGGGGGGTCAGGGCAGTGAGTGATAAAGGGGAGAAAAAAATTGGGACAACTGTGATAGCATAATCAGTAACATGTACTTTAAAAAAATCGCGTCCAAAAAGACATATGGGTTAAAGGTATCAAAGTCTGAACAGGAGTATTTGTTTTTATTACTTTTGAACAGCAGGCAGCGTCTCCTGAGGAGGCAGTGCCAAAGAAAGGAGAAAAGGGTCCAAAATCACAAGGGAAAGCAAGAAGCCAGGGATGTTTGATAATGACACTTCAAGCTCCTGTTCCCAAAGGGGAGTGGGGAGAGGGGCCAGGCCAAAGGGTGCTGACTTGCTTCCGGGCAGGGTTTCTCAGCCCCTGGTGGATTGCACCTGGGGCTCCATCGGCCTCTGCTGTGCGGGCTGTCCTGCGTATGGCAGGATGTTTGACAGCAGCTACAGCTAATAATCTTTCGTTTTTCTTTTTTAAGGTTTTATTTATTTACTTTTAGAGAGAGGAGAAGAGAGGGGTAAAAAAAAAGGCAGAGAAACATCGATGTGTGAGACATACGTTAATCAGTTGCCTCTCACAGGCCCCCAACTGGGGACCAGCAACCCAGGCACGTGCCCTGACTGGGAATTGAACCTGAGACCTTTCGGGTTGCAGCCGATGCTCAATCCTACGAGCCGCACCAGCCAGGGCCAACTAGTCATCTTTTAAAATTTATAATTCAGAGAATTTCAGAAAATCATCAGATAGGAGGTCATTTTTTAAGTGCTGAACTTCATATATATGTAATCTATCTATCTATAGACAGGTTCATACACAGATTACATATATATGAAATTTTATTTGCCACAGCACCCAGGAGTTAGTATAGGAGTAAATTGTCTCTAGGTCCCCAAAAAACAGTAAATAGATGATGCCCGCGTAGCTTCAGGGGCTTTGACACACAACATCTCACTGGATACTCACAACAAGGTCGGAACCATGATTAGTGTCATTTCTTCTCTAGCTGGTGCCCATGATGGTCACAGGGATAATAGGCCCTACCTACCTCTGTCACCAGAGGACAAGCAGGGTGTCGGGAGAGAAATCGCCTGTCAGGACTGTCTCCTTCTGCAGCCTCTTATCCTGTCTCCCACCTCTTTATTTGTGTTGCTTGAAAGGAGCCCAGGCCTGCCCTGACACCGCCTCCCTGCACTCCAGCCCTGTCCCCTCCCTGCTGGTTCTGCCTACAGCAGGTGCTCTGCAGCTCTCTCCTCCCAGCACGTCAATTTAAATTGCTGCAAGCCAGCCTCTGAGTATCCTTAAAGCACCTTTCCTGCAGTCTCCCGTGCAGCTGGCGGGGTGATGGGCTGGGGCATAGAACAGAGAGGGACCATCACTACCTTGACTGTCTCCCCCATGAATAAGCCTCCAGCAGTGGGAAGGCTGGTATCTTGCAGACACCCCACAAGAGTGAGAAAAAAAGACAGCAGCAGAAGGATGAATAGACAGGAAGCTACAATGGGAAAGGAGAGCACGATTTAAAAAAATAAAAAAGGTCCTTTTGAAGCAGGCTGCTGTAAAGATTCCTGATACTAGGTAGGTCAGGCCTGTAGTGTATATTGTATTTCCTTCCAAGCCTCCTGCTGCCTGAGAGCGAGGCCACCCCCAACAGCTGCAAATACCCACCCTAGTGCCAAATTATAAGCGCAAGAATTCCACACATCTTTGGATTTCAGGGTAATTGCATTAGTTAGGGTTTTCCAAAGGAAATAGACTCAATAGAGGGGGTGCATGGGGCAGGGAGGAGGAGGATGTGAGAGAGGGAAGAATGGAGGTGGGAGGGAGGGAGAGAGGGAGAGAAAATGAGGGAGAGAGGAAGAGAGTGGCTGGAGAGAGAAAAAGATTAAGAATTGGCTCACAGGCTTGTGGGGGCTGGCAAATCTCCAAGGCAAGCTGGAGATCCAGGGAAGAGCCAGTATTGCAGCCTTCAGTACAAAGTCTTGAAGTTGCAGATGGTAGGCAGAATTCCCTCTTCCTTGGGGAATTGCTCTCTTTGCTCTTAAGGCCTTCAACTGATTGGATGAGGCCCACCCACATTATGAAGGGTAGTCTGCTTCACTCAAAGTCTACTGATTTAAACGTAAATCAGGAAAAAAATGCCTTCCTAGCAACATCTAGACTGGTGTTTGACCTAGCCATAGCCTAGCCAACTTAACACATAAAACTGAACATCACTGGGGTCCTAAAATCCTACCTCAAGGAGTAGGACTGGATTCAATAGGACTTGAATCACAATTCTGAAGGACTTGAGTTAGAGCTGAGGTACCGTCAATGGCCTCTAGGGAGCCTCTCTGCAATAGCTGGTACTTGGAGAACCCCTGGACAGAGCAGGGGTTCTGCCCCCCAACAAGCCTTCTCCAGTCCCATCTCGTTTGAGCCTGCTCCAAAATTTCCCAGTTTCCTTCCCAGGTGTTCACAATTAATGCCCGTTACAAACACCTCCTGCATGAGGGCTTGCAGGTCTTCGTCACTCCTTCGATAACAGGAGAGTTGGCTAAACCGCATAAGCACCCACCTAGCACAATGTGTCGGACGTCCATTCAGAATGAATGAATGTTGCGTCACACCCATAAGGGGCCTACCATTAAAAACAAACAAGACAAGTGTGGGCAAGAATGTAGAAGAAACTGGGACCCTTGTACACCGTTAGCAAGAATGTAAAATGGTACAGCCTTGTGGAAACAGTGTGGCTGTTCCTCAAAACGTTGAAAGTACAGTTATTGTGTGATCCAGCAATTCCACTTCTGGGTATGTACCCAAAAGAAGTGAAAGCAAGGACTCAGGTGTTTGCACACCCATGTTTCTAGCAGCATTAGTCCAACAGCCAAGAGGAGGAAGAAAGTCAGTGTCTGTGGACAGATGAAAGGATAAAGAAAAAGTGGTCCATGCATACAATGGAATATTACTCAACCTTAAAAAGGAAGGAAATTCTGACACAGGCTACAACATGGATCAACTCGAGGAAATTACGCTACGTGAAATAAGCCAGTCACCAAAAGACAAATACTATACAATTCCACTAAGAAGCCAGATTCGTAGAGACAGGAAGTACAATGGTGGGGCTAGTGGCGGGGGAGAATGAGCAGTTTTTTGTTTAATCCATGTAGATCTTCAGTTTTTCAAAATAAGAGTTCTGGAGATTGGTTGCAGAACAATGTGAATGTACTTAACACTACTGAACTAAAAATGGTTAAGATAGTAAATTTTATGTTGTATATATTTTACCACAGTTTAAACAGCTTCTCAACAATGAATATAGATACACTCAACATGAATGACCATGAATACATTTAAATTACGTGAGTCCTACCCTCCGGTTCCCTTTCCCATCAGATCTGAACACCGGTCTTGGTGGTCGTAAAAGGAGGGAAAGTAACACTGCATCTGGCCTCGCAGCTCTGGAGCATGTGGGCTAGTTTCAAACAAGGTAATAAATAAATAAATAAATAAATAAATAAATAAATAAATAAATAAATAAATAAATTATGTGAGCCCTGGCTGGTGTGGCTCAGTGGATTGAGCATAGGCCTGCAAACCAAAATGTTGTGGGTTCGATTCCCAGTCAGGGCACATGCCTGAGTTGTGGGCTGTGTCCCCAGTATGGGGTGCGAGAGAGGCAACTACACATTAATGTTTCTCTCCCTCTCTTTCTCCCTCCTTCCCTCTCTCTCTAAAAATAAATACAGTATTTTTTTTTTTAGAAAGACTACGTGAAAGGAGCCAGTAACAGAAGACCACATACTGTATGATTCTATTTCTATGAAACACTCAGAAGAGGCAATTCCATAGAGACAGAGAGTAGGTCAGTGGTTTCCGTGGGTTGGGAGGGGAAGAGGAGCTGTGTGTGACTGCTGATGGGTACAAGGTTTCTTTGGGGTGATGAAAATCTCTAAAATTAGATAGTACTAATGCTAGCTCTGTGAATACACTAAAAACTACTGAATGGTACACTTAAAGAGAGTGACTTTTATGATTTGTGAATTATATCCCAATAAGCTATTATTTTTTTTTTAAAAAGGAAGGAATGAATGAGTAGGGTTCTAATTATATCTAGATCCTTGGGATCATTTTAATTCAGTGTCAGTTCCAACAGAAGGGAGATTTGTCATGAATATTTTGGGTCGGAAAGGAGGGTTCGAAGAAGCCCAAATAGGTACTCCTGGCAAATCGCAGTCTGATTTGCCACAGTCCCAGCAACCTTTGAAATGCGTTTGCTAATGGCCCCTGAGGGCTGCCGGAAGCCCTGGGGCCAGGCTTGGCAATTGACTACAGGGCCCCATCTCCCTGGAGCACCTGCTTGTCAGACCACGGAGTCTCTTACCGCACTAGGACTAGAGGGAGCACATTTATTCCCCAGAAACGCCCGACTGGGAATCCGGTCCACTGCTTACCATTATAATGATGTAATTGCAAGCTACTCATTGATAATGTGTGAACACAATCACTTGAGAGTGTAAACAAACAGCTGGTGAGCAACTTCCTTGCAAAATGGGAAAGGCAAACTTCAAAAGATTTTTTTACGTCGTTTTTGCCAACCTGATGCAGTAATCTGAAATGTGCGGCACAGCATATGTGCCACCTCGGAAACGACAGTGACGCAGTCTGTAAAATGGCACATTGTCAGAACCACTCACAGAAGAAAGCCCGGAAAGCAACGGCGAGCAAGAAAGTGGAATGATGATTCATTGGCAGGCCTTCATCCCCATCAACGATCCAGACTTTTCACGCTCAAAGACACCTTCTGTCCCCAAGTTGCACTTTCATACAGCATGTAAATTTCAATTTGCTTCTGCCGAAATACTTTCCTCTCCCAGCAAGGGGGGGCCTATAAGCCTCTTTGTTCAAGGAGCCCTACCAATGAGACCTGTGTGTTGCCTGGTGGGCTAATGTAAAGGCTGCTGCCTGGTCCCCAAGGCCACTGACCTGCACTGAATTTCTAACAACCTGAAAGGACTTCTAGAATTGGATCTTTGAAAAAACAGCAAAATAAATTATTTGAAAATTAAAAAAACCAACCCAGTGGCTAGAATATAAATATATGTAAAGAATCAATGTAGGTAGGCCTGGAAAGAAACCTATTGTATTGTGAGTGTAATAGGCATAGTTTTGTTAATCACCAATTCCTCTTTTTTGAGAGATGGATAAATTCTTTAAGCCTCAGAAAAGAAAGGAAGTCCTAGGTCCAACCAGATTTGTCCTTTGAACCCTGGGTCCCTGTCTGCAGCGTCTTGTGGATTCCGACTGAGGCACAACAGACTCTGAGCTTCTTCTTAGTTTTTACCCATAGGCTGTATATCGGATTTATTTGCTGTGGTTACTTCTTTCTTTAAAAATAGTTTTAAATTGATTTGTAATTTATGCACCTTAAAATTCACCCTTTTCATGGGTTTTTGTATGTTCCCAGGATGGTGCTGCCGTCACCACCATCCGATTTCAGAACTTTTCTCCACCCCCAGAATAAACCCCATGCCCGTTTCCTCTGTCCCCAGGCCCTGACACCCCTTATCTATCTTCTGTGTCTATGGATTTTCTTATTTTGAACATTTCCTATAAATAGAGTCATAGTCATACAATACATTGTCTTTGTGGCTGCTGGGTTTCTTTCCCATTGCGTGATGTTTTCAGGGTACATCCATGCTGTGGCACATGTCGGTAGTTCATTCCTTTTTATGACAGAGTAATATTCCACTATAAGAATGTATCATGTTTGGTTTACCCATTCATCCCTTGATGGGTATGTGGGTCATTTCCACTCCACTTTCGGCTGCTATGAACAGTGCTGCTGGGCACTTCGGTGTGCGGGTTTTTGTGCAGACACACATGTCTTCCTTTGTCTTGAGTCTGTACCTAGGGATGGATTTGATGGGTCCTATGTTTACGCTATGGCGACGCCATGTTTAAACTCTTTTGGGAGTGTGCACCCTCTTTCCCTCAGCTGCCGCACCAGTTTAATATCTGTGGTCGCTCCTTATGGTTGGGCCTTTTCTTGGCCCTTGCATTTCGTGCTCCTCGTTGTCCCGCCTGATCAGCAGGCCCTCTGACGACCCACTTCCAGGTATGTTATTGCTTCCTCCTCCCACTTGCCTTCTCACTCAGGTAGGCCGCTCCCAAGCAAAGCGAGGGAAAAGAGAATGAGAATGAAGTGAGGGCCAGCTGCATGCTAAGCTCTGTTCTCCACACTCTGTCTGTCTGGTTCTTTTGCTACTCACCACGTGACGGTGAGTCCCCACCTTATCAACCAGGAGACTTGAAAAGCTTCTGCTGGTTTGATTGCTCCAAGCTGCTTCCCGGGCCCACCAGACCATGGTTCTCAAACTGTGTCCCACAGAACCCAATGGTGCTTCAGGGGCACAACAAAAACACAGCACTTTCTGCCGAACAATAAAACACTAAATTCCTGAAAACTCCACTCCTCATTTTTGTCTGTGTCGTAGTTTGGAGCTGCAGGAAGACCTCTTCAGTCTTATTCATGACTGTTTGCCCGGGGCTTAGAACAGCGCCTGGCATATAGTGGTTGTTCAGTATGTTTTTATCCAGTGAATAAATTTTTCTGCTAAAAATTAAGGCACATGATTGGTTCCCAAACCTGACTATATGTCAAAAATCACCCAAAAGTGTTTTTTGTTTTTTTTTTTAATATAGTTCACTGAGCCCTGCTGAATGAGCCTCTCTGGGTGGGCATTGAAATCTTTGTTATTAAATTTGCCCAGGGAATGCTGATGAAGCCTTTCGCAGACCCTAGTTTGGGTGCCACTCCTATGAGAAGTGCTATTTCTGTTTGTCTGGCAAGTGACTTCCACGGTTATCCTCCCAGGCCCTAGGGAATCTCATTCTGGTCCGGAACCACCAGTCAACAACCATATGGTCAGGGTCTCTGTCTGCATCCATCGGTGTTACAGTCCACTGATCACTGGTGGCTTTACTGCAACCATTAAGACCTTTCAATGCGACAGATTGCCCATGTCTGGAAAGGATCACATCTGGCTTTCCCAATACTAGACCTGCTCCCTTATTATTAAGTAACAAAACTTACTGCCATGCTAGTTTGCACATCAGAAGTTCTCCAGGCTGCAGAAAAGCATCTCAACACTTTTTAAATTCTGTAATTTTCTCACCACTTACCAAGGGTTTAAGGGATAGACGTATATTGTGCAAGCAAGTTCGGGTTTCCCCTTTCTCTCCACCTGTTATAAGAGGGTAGGAGTTCCTACAGGCTCAGTTCTTCTTTCAAAGTCAAGGTTAGTGTAGGAAGCTGTAATGTTTTTCCCCACTCATGGCAGACTAAGAGAGGAAAAGTACTCCTAACACACCTTTACTTGCTCGCTCAAGTTTCACTTCTTCTTTTCTCCTAGGAGGAAGGACTTTACTTACTACCAAACTTGAAGATTCCCTAAAGATGTTCAGTTATCTATCCACAGTCAGTTATGTACCTACAGGGAGCTGGGCAGAGGAAGGGACAGCAGAGTGAGGGTGGGAGTACCGAGTCAGTGAGGGGAGGGAGGAGGAAGCAGAGAAGCAGAGTGAGGCTCAGTGACCACTGGGTAGAGCCCAGCCAACAGAGCACAGAAACTATAAGGCTGGAGCACTCTCCAACCCACTTCAAGCAAAACACTGGCACCAGGAACTCGGAAAGTCTCGAAATGGCTTCATGGGTCTACAGAGGATCTCCACACAGACTCTTTAGCATTTTGCCACTCACCGAACGTTTGTGAGAAACGCAGAACCTCAGGTCCCACCACCCAACTTAACAAGACCCCATGGACCTGAATGCCCATTTAAGTGCTCTGAACTAGCTTGGGAACGAACACAACCCCATATTAAAACCAAGTAGATGATTCAGCAATGGCTGGAATGAGATATTCTCAAGCTTTAGTGCACATGAGGATTGTCTGGAAAGATCCTGATTCCGTAATCCACTTTGGGTGGGGCGCAGGAATCTTTGGTTGTAGCAAGCACACAGGTGACTCTGATTCCAGATGCTCCAGCTGGTTTAGTTCTGGCTGGATGACATGAGGCTTCCTCTCTCATGTATGTGCACGATATTTGGAAGGCTTAACTAATATTTCACACGTATTTTTCTTTTTGCCCATTCTCCATTTCCAACAGATAGCCTATTTTTATGGCATTTGGAAAGGGTGTGAGAGGACAGAAAGCTAAAGAGAGTGAGAGCAAGAGACACAGACAGACAGACAGACTTCTTCCTGACTATGGCTTCCAATAGCCTGACATCCATACTGAGAGGAGTTGGACCGGACCTAACGTTTAGGAGGAGGATTGCGGGAAAGGGGGCCTTCTCCACATCAGGAAAAAATTGTTCATGTTCAGTGACAGGAAGGACAGGCAAAAGGACAGACGTCACTGAGGCCCAGAGACTGAGGCTCTGTGCGGTGAATGCTGCAGAGAGAAGGTGCCTGCCTCAGGGGGACTCCTGTGCCTTTAAGACGGAAGCATAGAACAGCATGGGAAAGGCCCTGGGACTAGAAGGCACGGAGCAGACAGGAATGAGAGGCATCCCAGGGCCCTCGCATGATTGGTGGGTTGGAGAGACAGCCTTGGCAGACACCCGCATGAACAGAGGACCCGAGGATTAAACGGGCGGTCACGGCCACCGTCAAGATGCCTCAGTGTTCACAAGCCCTCAGGTGAAGATTTGAATTCGGATAAGTGGTGGGAGCCCTAGAAGCAGCAGGGAATTGGGTGTGAGGCCACAGTGGGTTACTGGTAGGTACTTGGAATTAGTTATTATAAAAATTTAAAAAAGTCAAACTGTGGAGTGAAAACTGTGTTACATGGCAAGGTCGGCAGGACCAGAATTCAAGAAAGCCCCCAGGTGGTCCCTTCCAGGGGCCCCCTTGGGGCACCTGTCCCTCTCACCATTACCTCCAGCTTTCTCCTAATAACCCTTGGCTTTGCCCCAGTGAACCTCATCCTGTCTTTATTTTGCTTTTCTTTCTTTTCTTTATTCTCCTCAAAAGAGCTTTAATGACCTAGAGTAACAACCTCCACCATCCTTTAAAACGGGACAGCTGGGGAAAAACAGAGATCCTCCTTTGGGCCACTTTCTCCTAGGGCAGGGAGAAGCCTATTTTTCAAAACACACTGTGTCCCCTTCTCTCCCTGCAGAGGTGAATGACCCGCATGTGCATTCCCACCCTGTGAGGACAGCCTTGGGCCTCCTGAGCCTGCAGGGAAAGGGGCAATGATGAGCATTCACAGTAAAACAAGACAGTCCCACCGTTGGTGGGAATGCAGACTGGTGTAGCCACTGTGGAAAGCAGTATGGAGTTTGCTCAAAAATTAAAAATGGAACTGTGTTTTGAATCCATTCTCACTTCTGGGAATATATCCTAAGAAACCTGAACCACTAATTTGAAAAAATATATGCACCCCTATGTTCATTGCAGCATTATTTACAATAGCCAAGATATGGAAGCAGCCCAAGCGCCCATCAGTAGATGAGTGGATCAAAAAGCCGCAGTACATTTACACAATGGGATACTACTTGGCCGTATAAAAACATAAACAAGGAAATCATACATTTTGCAACAGCATGGATAGACCTGGAGATTATTGTGCTAAGTGAAATAAGCCAGTCAGTGAACAATAAACACCATATGATCTCATTTACATGTGGAACCTAATGAACAAAATAAATGAACAAACAAAATAGAAACAGAGGCATGGATACATGGGGAAGGCTGACAGCTGTCAGAGGGAAGGAGGGTTGGGGAACTGGATGAAAGAAGGTGAAGGGATTAACTAAAAAACATATACAGAACACACAGACACAGACAACAGAAAACAGTGAGGTGATAGCCAGAGGGAGAGGGGGTCAAGAGTAGGTGGAAGTGGGCAAAGGGGGAGCGGGAAGTAGGAACAGAAAGAGACTTTGCTGGGGTGATGGGCACACCATGCAGTGTGCAGATGGTGTTTCATCAAGTTACACACTCGAAGCTTGTACGATTTTACAAACCAGTGTCACCTCCATAAATTCAATTAAAAAATGTTATAGCACCAAAAATACAAAAGTAAATAAATAAATAAAAATAAAACAAGATGACCCCAGTATTCTTACCAATATCGTTTCTCAATTTGGAGTCGAGGTGAAATGTGTTTGCATTGGGAAGAAATGCCAGTTAATAACAGTGAAGATTGTGTCCACATCTCTACCCCTATCGCCTTCCCCAGCGATGAAGCCCAGCTTTCCTAAAGATCCAGGGTCTTTGCAACCTGAAATGTCTACCCTAGAAAGACTAATCCGTATTAATATCACTTACCTTGTAATTGGTTATGGAAATGGAACTTTTAAGTGAGTTCCAGGAATAACAGTGGCCTGTTAGGGGCAACAGTTCCTCAACCTCCTCCTTCCTGGCGGTGAGACCAGGTTGGAAGTACAGATAGGCTGAGGTTAAGAGAAAATCCCACACACATTCTGCAGTCACAGTTATTTCTGTGTAGCAGCTTTTCCTACTCGATTCAAAACACAAACGAGGTCTGGCCTTGCCCAGCCCCATGTCCCCACACCTGTCTCTGGGGCAGCCTCCTCCCAGGCTCCCTGGGGGCAGAGGTGGGCCGCTCCTTCCTCCTCCCAACCCAGCAAGGATTTAGTGCACCCTCTGCCAGGTTTAAAGAAATGAAACAAGCTGTCTCCAAGTGGGTACAGACAGCTAACTTAAGTGACTCAAATGACAACTTCTGTCTGCCCCCACTTCCTCTTCCCTTTCAGCATCCCTGAGAGCTACCTGTGGCTGCCTCCTGCCCCTACAAGCCTCCTCCTTTGGCTGGAGGATCTACAGGATAGTATGACCTCAGCGCACTATAGTGAAACAGCTGAGTGTAAGGGAGCCTTCGGTTGTAGGGTGGCTGACTGCGGTCATGCAGACAGAGAAAGAGAAAGAGGGCTGGCATTGTAGGGAAGGAACTGTGAAATGGAAAAGTGAGAGACCATCAGCAGTCCTGGCTCCTGAGAGTTCACTTCCTGCCTCTATCCTTCCAGAAGCTTGCCAGCCCTTGGGTTCTGTAAAACATCACTGTGTATCAGCCGAGCACCTTATGTCTCCATCTGGGATACTCATTCTTCACCTAGATTGTCTAGTTCTCTCACAGTGATCCGGGACCTGCTGGACACCAGGAATCTCTTTTTATTCCTGTTTGTAACTGCAGTCCTTGCTGGAGAAGTCTGGCACACAGAAAGTGATTCAAATGTTGGTTGAATGAATAAAAGGACAACTCAATTACCACATTATCTTTAAAGGGCATGTGTTTCACGTCCAAGATTGTTAGACATATGTTTGGTGCTTTGTGCACACATACACATACAAACATTAAACGTCTTTTTTTCTGTCCATGGTTGACAGTTAAATAGAATATTCTTTTTTGTTTTTTTTTAATTTATTTTAATTGTTGTTCTTGTACAGTTTTCTATCTTTTGCTCCCATTCCAGCCCACCGCCCCAGCCCTCCCCACCCTCCTCCCATTTCCACCCCTGCTAGTTTTTGTCCATGTGACCTTTATACTTGTTGCTCCAAACCCTTCCCCTTTCCCCCTGAAATTCCCTCCCCTCTCCCCTCTGGTGACTATCAACCCCTTCTCAATTTCAGTGCCTTTGGTTATATATTGTGCTTGTTTGTTTGTTTGTTTGTTTGTTTTATTAGGTTCCTGTTAAAGGTGAGATCATATGGTATTTGTCCTTCACTGCCTGGCTTATTTCACTTAGCATAATGCTCTCCAGTTCCATCCATGCTGTTGTGAAGGGTAGGAGCTCCTTCTTTCTTTCTGCTGCATAGAATTCCATTGTGTAAATGTGCCAAAGTTTCTTGATCCATTCATTTACTGATGGGCACCTAGGTTGCTTCCAACACTTGGTTATTGTAAATTGTGCTGCTATGAACATTGGGGTGCATAGATTCTTTTGGATTGGTGTTTCAGGGTTCCTAGGATATAATCCTAGCAGTGGAATTGCTGGGTCAAAAGGTAGATCCATTTAAATAGAATATTCTTTTGTAAATAAACACGATTATCTTCTCATCACACGTGCTTTTTAGGGCTGCCTAGAAGGAAGAGCTCTTCAGTGGCACTCTTGCCTGTGGACTCTCCCTCAGGACCTTCAAGAGGGTGCCACCCGCAGCCCAGCAGTCTCTCTCCCTCTCGCGGCAGCACCCCCATCCTGCTAGGTTACAAAGGCCAGGCTAGGCAATTCTCAGCCTCCTCTGCAGGTAGAGCTCAGGCAGGCAGCCCAGTCTTGGCTCTGGACCTGCTGTGGCTTCCACTGAGAAGCAGGTCCTCCGTGATAACTGAAGAGAAAGAATGGGAACACTGTCCCCTGTGGCTGTGGACAAGGCCTCCTGAAGATGTGGTGCTGAGAGCCCTAAAGCGATTTTCAAACCATGAAGGGAGATGCTGCCATAACACTGAGAATGACTGAGCAGTAGCTATTAAAAGAAAAAAAAAAAAAGGAAATCTTGCCATTTGTGACAACATGGATGGATACTGAGGGTATTAAGCTAAGTGAAACAAGTCAGATTGCAAATACAGTATGATTTCACATATATGTGGAATCTAAAAAACAAAACAAACTAACAAACAAAATAAATTGATGGTTGCCAGAGGGAAGGAGGGTAATGGGGGAAAGGAGTAAGGTAATGAAGAAGTACAAACTTCCAGTTATAAAAATTGTCATGGAATGTAATGCACAGCACAGGGAAGACAGTCAAAGATATTGTAATGACTTTGCATGTGCCAGTTCTAATCCCTGGAACCTGCAAATTTTATCTTATATAACAAAAGGGACTTTATAGGTGTGATTAAGTTCAGGATTTTGAGATGAAGAGATTATCATGGATCATCCAGGTGGGCCCTGGATGTCATCACAGGTGTACGTACAAGAGGAAGGCAGAGGGGATTTGGTGGAGTAGTTGGAGGAGTGGCCATAAGCCAAGGAATGCGGAAATCTTTTTTTTTTTAATTAATTTAACTTTATTTTATTGATTATGCTATTACAGTTGTCCTCCCCCACTTCATTCTCATCCACCCTGCACCTCCCCTCCCACCCACATTCCCCCCTTTAGTTCATGTCCATGTGTCATAAGTTCTTTAGCTTCTACATTTCCCACACTATTCTTGCCCTCCTCCCATCTATTTTCCACCCACCATCTATGCTACTTATTCTCTGCACCTTTTCTCCCTCTCTCCTCCTCCCACTCCCCTGTTGCAAACCCTCCATGTGATCTCCATTTCTGTGTTTCTGCTCCCAGTCTAGGTGTTTGCTTAGTTTGCATTTGTTTTAGGTATACTTGTTAATATCTGTGAGTTTGCTGTCTTTTTACTGTCCTATTTTTTATCTTCTTTTTCGTAGGTAAGTCCCTTTAACATTTCATAGAATAAGGGCTTGGTGATGATGAACTCCTTGAACCTGACTTTATCTGAGAAGCACTTTATCTTCCCTTCCATTCTAAATGAAAGCTTTGCTGGATAGAGCAATCTTAGATGTAGGTCCTTGACTTTCATGACTTGGAATATCTCTTTCCAGCCCCTTCTTGCCTGGAAGGTCTCTTTGGAGAAATCAGCTGACAGTCTGATGGGAACTCCTTTGTAGGTGACTCTGCCTTTATCCCTTGCTGCTTCTAGAATTCTCTCCTTCATTTTAATCTTGGCTAATGTAATTATGATGTGCCTTGCTGTGGACCCAAGGCGGTCCACCTTGATGTTTTCCGCCTTGGGTCCACCTTCTTTGGGAATCTCTGAGCTTCCTGGACTTCCTGGTAGTCCATTTCCTTTGCCAGATTGGGGAAGTTCTCCTTTATTATTTGTTCAAATAAGTTTCCCACTTGTTGCTCTTCTTCTTCCCCTTCTGGTACCCCTGTAATTCGGATGTTGGGATGTTTAAAGATGTCCTGGAGGTTCCTAAGCCTCTCCTCATTTTTTTGAATTCTTGTTTCTTCCTTGTTTTCTATTTGGTTGTTTCTTTCTTCCTTCTGATCCACTCCATTGATTTGAGTCCAGTTTTCCTCCCATCTCTCTTGGTTCCCTGTGCATTATCTTTCATTTCACTTAGTGTAGCCTTCATTTTTTCATCTAATTTGCGACCAAAATCAACCAATTCTGTGAGCATCCTGATCACCAGTGCTTAGAACTGTGCATCTGATAGGTTGGCTATCTCTTGGTCACTTAGATGAACTGGCTCTGGGGCTTTGATCTGTTCTTCCACTTGAGCCATATATTTTTTGTGGGGGGCCTGGTCTCACCTGTTACATAGTGAGGGGCGGAGCCTTAGGTGTTCACTAGGGCGGGGCAGCCCAGTCACTGGGTTGTGACGATGTATGTGGGGGCGGGGTCAGAGAGGGAACGATGGCACTTGCTCTGCTCTCTCTCATATCTCAGTCCCTTCCGCCGCTTTCCCCAAGCAAGTTGGGCCCTTCTGCTGCTGATTTCCATGTGGGTGAGCTTGTGAACTTCTAGGACCCTGTGGGTCTCTCCAGTGAACTCTCCTGTGAGGCTGGGAGTCTCTCCCAGCACCTCAACCCCCACAAGTGTTTTCAATTGGTGCTTTTAGGCTTTATTTCCCGGCTCTGGGGCCCTGGGTTGTGAGGTCTGTCTCCCCATTTTCGCCTGATTTATCTGCGCAGGAATGTGTGTCTGAGGTCAGCAAGCCGCCTTGCGGGCCCAGGGTCTGCTAGCCACTGCCTGCACGCCTGGGACCACCAACGACCACTTTTTCCTGCTGCAACCCCCCTCTCCATGGGCCACCAACTCTGCCCTCTTACCGGTCTGGATGAATGGTTGTTGAACTTCCTTACAGTTCAATTTTCTATCAGATCTGGATGTTTTTTTGTTTCTAAATCTTTGTTGTCCTTACTTTTGGTTGTGCGAGGAGGCACAGTGTGTTTACCTGTACCTCCATCTTGGCTGGAAGTTCCCACAGAAGTTTTCCAGAAGCTAAAAGATGCAAAGAATCAGATTCTCCCTGGAGCCCCAACTGACTTTTGTCCAGTGAAACTGATATTTTGGACTTTTGGCTTCCAGAACTGGAAAAGAATAAATTTGGTTGCTTTAAACCACCAAGTTGGTGGCAACTGGTCATAGCAGCAGTTTGTCAACAATGAACTAACATCTCTACCTCTGGATTTCTTTTGAAGTGACATCTTTTTTTTAACTGCTATGATTTTGAGGTACTTTCAGGAAGGCTTTTTACTTATAGCACAAAGCATCCTAAATAATACTTTTATTACAATTAGGATGACTGATAGGACTGTTCAAGTTCAAGAGCTTCACCCAGAACGAGGCTTCTTCTATCTAACATATTAGGTACCTCCTCCTTCATTTTCTTTTTTAGTGGTGACAAATAAGTAGCAATATTTTTTGTTACCATAAAAGTATGTCTTAGTGCTCTGCCCTTCCTGTGACATTATGTGGCCCTCATCCTCACCACCCAAGGTACTTTGTCACCAAGGAAACCAAAAACCAGCTGAAAGGAAGAGGGGAAGGGGGGCACTCAATTCGGAAAGTGGCACTCACACTTGTGGCACAGTGCTCCAGATGTCATCACAGAGCCACACCTACAAGTCAAGGGCAGGGAAGTCTTTATTCCAAGGTGCCCACTTAGAAACTCAGAAAAAGAAGGGAAAGCACTTGGGGGACGAGAGATGATCTGTCTGAAGAGTTCTGTTGACAGGTTACCCGAGCATTCAAGTTAAAATCAAGAAGGCTTCAGCATCTCAGGATAGTGGCCTAATAATCAATCTTACCAATGAAGCTTAACTCAATCCAAACTGCTCCTGGTTTTTTTTTCTTTTTTCTGGTAGCAGCAGAACCTGCAATGTACAATGTACAAGATGCCAGCCCTGCCCTGCATGGCTCAGTTGGTTGGGCATCATCCCACAAGGTGGATGGTCATCAGTTCTGTTCCCTGAGGGAGCACAAGCCTGGGTTGTGGGTTAGGTCCCCAGTCAGTGTGCAGTGCCCAGTCGGGGTGTGTATGATAGGCAACTGATCAACGTTTTTCTCCCTCTCTTTCTCCCTCCTTTCCCTTCTCTCTAAAAATCAACAGGTAGAATCTTAAAAATAAAAATAAAATGTCTTTTTTTTTTTTTTAAAGAAAGATACCAGTGGTAGGCCCTTCCTTCTTCCCTTCCCCTCATCACCTTGGGCACCTCTTTGGAATATCAGTGGTCAGCAAGCACACTTGGAAGCAATGCATTGCTCTAAGAGGAAGCAAAACCATACTGCTAGACTGCAAACCCATACAGCCAGACAGTAATTCTTGGGATTCGCAACTCTTCTGAGTTTATTGTCCTGTGAGAAGTCCCCCAACCCTGCGTAAAGAAGCCGGACTAGTCCTATTGCCGCATTCAGTGCCTGACATGCTTTAGAGTCAGTGGCTGGAGGGGACACAGAGGCTTGAGCACTCTGCTCAACAAGTGAGAAGCCATTTTCAATTACACTGTAGCTGACAGTACTGTCTGGGACCAGAGAGAGTGCTGGTTGCCATGGCACGGCTTTAAATCATGTCTGTGCTGACACTGGAACATCCTACCCCCCTAAACTGGAGCCACAGCTAGCTCTTCCTACCGTGTGTTGATTGATGCTTGAGCTCTGCACCAGGACTACAGACGAATCAGCAAGAAAGTGAATCCACGCGGTTGCCACACCTTCTGCCTAGCTACTACACTGGAAATATTTAACCAGGAAACAGGAGATCCAGGTTCTGCTCGAAGTTCTCCACTGTGTGGCTTTGGGCAAATCTTTTCATCCCTCTGTGCCTTGGATCCCTGAACTGCACCATGAAAGAGAGGGAAGTGAATGTCTCCAAGGTCTCCTGAGCTCCTGGTGTAACAGACTCCGGTTCCTGGTGCTGGTTTGAAGCTGCAGAGGTGAGCAGAGTTCCGCAGAGGATGACAGCACAGCGCGAGTGAGGCAATTCCTGTAAGCTCTTGCACAGTCCTCCCACCGCTGTTTCTGAAACTACCCTCTTGCTCCTCTGGGCCGCTGCAGCTCTGTTTTGAGTCAAGTCCCTGGCAAGATGCCACTTGTCAAAAAGTCCCTTCTGACGTGCTCAGAGGACTGTTTTCCACTTGAGTTGAGTCACTCTTTGCCCTGGAAACGATTTCTCCTCGGGATATCCCCTGCCTAGTTCAATGCTCAGGACTTGGGTCCCAAAGATTGTTATCCCCTCGAATAAAGTAAATTACAGAACTAGGGAAAGACAACACCTGTGAGGCTGGCCTTCAGACCTGTTTTATGGAGAGCATCTCGTGGGATGGAGAGAGCTGCAAGGGAGCAGCTTCGGTGCTTGTCTAACCAGTGCGCAGCCATTCCGCCAGCCAGAGCACCGATGAGGTCATCCTTGCATTTCTGCTGACCTTGTCCTGCCCGCCAGCCCTCACCTGCTGGTGGCAGGAACAGGGCTTCCACCTATTGCTATGTCCCCTCCCCATCCCGCCATTATTTCTGAGACCCCCAGAGAGTATCTCATGTATATCCACAAAACAAAAACATGGCTGGAAAACCAGGGTTACAAACGGAATGGGGTGTCTTCTCATAAACTAGGGCTGTACACGTCATTGGGGAAAAATCCAGGGCCTCAATAACAATCACCATCTCAGGAACAAGGATCGAGCGCCTCAGTTTGCCTGATGAGGGGGAGAGAAAACTCTCAGTGGACTTTGCAGTGAAGGCGAAATACTGGCTGACTCTTGAGAACAGATGTTAGATCAAATGATGATGGCGTTCGGAGAAAACCCGATGAGGCAGGCGCCTTGTTCCCCCACTCTCTGAGCACGCCCGCTTCCAGCTGGAACATTTGTTCATTCATTCAGGGCTTTTTTCTAATTGTCCAAACTTAGAATTAAGGCAAATAGATCACTGCTTGTCCTTTTCCTTTCAGTGTCATGCTGGCCACCTAACCACAGACCCTCTTGGGTCCCACCAGACCCAGCCCTCTTCGAGAGAGGGGACGGTTGTATAATCTTGTGAATCTATTGAAACCACTGAACTGCACACTTTAAAAGGATGACTTTCGTAAGATGTGCATTACATCTCAGTACAGCTGTTATTTAAAGAACAAAAAGAAGTAGCTACTTTCCCTAGGTAGTGGGTCTAAGGTGCGTATTTTCTGGGACCGGATATGAAATCTGACTTACAGATGCTGAGCTTTTCTGTATTGTTTTAATAACCATTGTTTTAAATCACTTTGAAAGTTATTTTCTCTGTAGAAGAGAAAAGCCAGCCTTGCCTGTCCATGCTAGCATATAACTGCACTAAATAGCATTAAATTAAGCCCAAATGAAACCATATTCCGTCAGTCTCGTTTGAGCATCCTCCAAATCCATTCTCAGTAACATCATCGGAACTTTTTAAAATGTAAGTAAGCAATGAGTTACAGATGTGTACAGCTCCTGGCCTCCTCACTGTTGTGGTGGTTGGGGGGAGGCTGGGCGAATGGGGCCCCTGGACTGGTCAGCCCCAGCTGTAAGTGATCTCATCTGTTCACCCAGCCTGCTCCACAAATGATCACGTTTTTATTGTCATGTTCTGGCTCATTTCACAGCCTGCTCTGCCCTACCCTGCTCCACCCCTGGCCGTGTTATGTTTAGATTTTGGTTGTTGGAATAGTAAAACCAGAAGTAGGGCATGGAACAATTCTTACTGAGGCGGGGGCGGGATACCGAGGGACTGCCTCCTAAAGGCAAAAGGGGGTGGGGACTACCCTTCCTGAGGCAGAAAAGGTCAGGGGGGTGGGTTTCAGAAGTCTGTGAGGGTTGGAAATTCCACTTTTAGTTATTGTTGTTTACCTAATTGATCTCCTTGATTTTGTTTTCTAATTTAATCTAATTGAATGCCTCCCAATTTTTTTCATATCATGGCACAGTCTAACCCCTGCTACCTGTAAGTCACCACATCGAAGTATGTGCTCTTACCCAGAGACGCCAAGTTCGGTGGTGCCTCTAGCTGTCACCACCATTTCCTTTGTATGGCAGGTTCCAAAGATCAGTTAAGCCCCACAAACGTATGGGTACATACCATGTAGCAGGCTGCATCCCAATACTCCCCCCACCCCATATCAGCTCCGAGTGGCCTGGCCCAAATATCAGCTCCTACACAAATTTTTCCTTGACTTCACCACAGGTAGATTTAACAGTTTTCTTATCATCTGTTCCCACACAGTTTTAACACATGAAATAAACCCTTGGCATTCATACATTTAACATTTCTAGTTTAGCCAGTTCGAAAGTTGCTCTATAGAGTGAGTCTATAAAGTGTCATCATTTGTCATTTGGGAAAGCACAGATGGGAACCACCCTCCCGGGAGGGCTGTGAAATGAGCCCAAGCCACCCCCTCGGGGAAGCCTTTCCTGAAGCTCCACCCAACTCAGTCTCAGGCTGCTGGCCCTCTGCATCCGCTGGGATGCTCGCGACCCCGCCTGCGAATCGTTTCACACAGCAGAGAGTGCAGGTGGACAGTTCCGGGGTTTGCTTAGCTGCTCAACAACGTCGGGTCTTTGGGTCAGGGTTTTTGCAGGACTCAGCCATGTCCACAATAGCAGCAGCTCCCAACAGCATCTCTTCACATAAATCTACTCACTTTCTCCTTCCATCTCACTTTTTCCCAGGTAGCAAAACTTCCTCCTGGAATTCCCCCAAAGGCTTTCCCTTTGACTTCATTGGCCAGACCTTAGTCCTATGCCCAACCCTGAACTAAATGCCAGAACAGGTAAACCAGGACTCCATGCTTGATTTAGATTAGTACATAGTCCTCAGGCAGCGGCATCAGCATCACCTGGTAACTAATTAGAAATACAAATTCCAGGGGTAAGGCCCAGGATTCTGGGTTTTAAGAGCCCTCCGGGTCAGTGGTCTCCAACCTTTTTGACTCCAGTGACCAGTTTTGTGGAAGACAATTTTTCCATGGACCAGGATTGGGGGATTGTTTTCCGGATGGTTCCAGTGCATTATATTTATTGTGTACTTTATTTCTATTGTTATTACATTGTAATATATAATGACATAATTATACAACTCACCACATGCTGGGGTTAGCACGTGGGCTCACCAAAACTGTGACTGAGACAAGTGTGCAGTGCGGGAAGGAGGCACAGACGGAAGTGGTAAACGAAATAACTGGTGGGCCACATGCGGACTAAAACAAGTGTCAGATTCTGACTTAAAGCCTGCCACTCACTGACAGAGCTTTGATATGAGTTTGCAAACAACGGTTTTATTATGGTCTCTGTGCCGTCAAACCTCTCTGCTAATGATAATCTGTATTTTCAGCTGCTCCCCAGCCCTAGCATCACTGTCTCGGCTTCACCTCAGATCATCAGGCATTAAATTCTTATAAGGATCGTGTGCAACCAAGATCCCTCTAATGTGCAGTTCTCAGTAGGGTTCTCGCTCCTATGAGAATCTGATGCTTCTGCTGATCTGGCAGGAGGCGGAGCTCAGGTGGTAATCCCAGTGGTGGGGAACAGCTGTAAATACCGATGAAGCTTCATTGGCTCACCCTCTGTTCAGCTCCTGCTGTGCAGCCTGGTTCCTAACAGGTATCATCATTCCATGGCCCAGGGGCTGGGGACCCCTGCTGTAGGTGACTCCAATGCATATCAAAATTTGGGAATCACTGGCTAAGATCTAGCATGGTTCATCCTGAGCATCTAGCTTCCTTGAGTTAAATCAGGATTCTGTGAACTAAGAAGGAAGGGAGGGATGCTGTTGGGTAGGCATCGCACTTCTACTATTTACATTTAAAGCATCACTAATTATATTACTTATCCATGGATTTTCTTGCCTGACTCTCACCCACCTGCAAGCTTCCTGAGAACGTTAAACAAAAAAACTTCCACAGCCTAAAGCTTTTCTGAAAGAAAGGATTTACTGAACCAGATGCTAGCCAGAAAAGGACCAGGTCTTGAGTACACAGTCTGAACCACCAGCGGCAGGGCTACTTGGAAAGACTTTGTGGAAGAAAGATGTTGTTTGTTTTGAAGGAATTAACATTGGCTGCCAATGAAAAGGGTGGGAGGAGTGAAGCTGGCTCCTCTTGCAATAGGCACAGAAGCTGTGAGGAGGAAGTACTCGTCCTTCGGATTGGTTGTGGGCAACAAGCCAGAAAGTTCATGCTAGGCAAGAAGAGAGGTAGGTGTGTGATGGTTAGTGGGTCCTGGCTGTTCTTTGTAGATATTCAGAAAAATCGCCATATGGCAGTTAATTAAAAGTTTCAACATACGCTCGGGAATGTAAGCAGTCTTTTGTTGGTTTTGCCCTGCAGTGGTGATTAACCTCTCCTGTCTCTTCCTTCTACCCTCCGATCTGCTGTAATTTAATTTTTAGGGCATCTCAGAAAGCTCTCCTTGTCACAACAGCGTGAACTTTGTCTACTGTTAGTGTTTATATCCATTGCACAATAAAAGGCACCCCATCAAAGTTTGCCGGACAAATAAGTAAATATTAAACTGGCTTCTTTTCTAACTACTCATACCCTTCACAGCTGCTTCCTGCTGCCTTCACTCAAGGAACATTTTCTCACATCAGCTCATGTCAGTGAGCCAAGAGCAGTCTCTTCCAGGGGGTCTGAGAACAATTATTCCTTTGCACATGGGTGCAAGTTGAAACTCTAGCTTTCCGAACATGTGTTGGACTCTTGTGCACATTCGTTTTTGTTCGGGGTGTACAAGAGCACAGAGCTGAGCACGTTGATTGTTTCACTAGGTCCTGGCTGCTGACTCCTGGCTGGTGATCTTTCTCAGAGGCAGCTGTGTGCTCCAAAGCAGACAGACAGGACCTGGAAATAGCCATCAAGCTTCATCCACGGAAAGCGCAGCACAGGGCAATGGCATGCAGCTGCACTCGCTTTGTTCCACTGGCACAGTGACCTCAACAAGGCTCCAGGGCTTTCTGCAGCCACTTCTACTAGGGAGGACCCTTTCGGTTGTAGCTGACAGAAAGCCAAATGCAAAATGGTGAAAATAAAAATGTGGGAGGAAGATGCATAGGCACATGTATTTTAAAAGTCCTGGGGTAAAAATAAATAAATAAATAAATAAATAAATAAATAAATAAAATAAAAAGTCCTGGGGTGGTACATCAACGTAAGAAATGTCCCAACCTGGACTTTTCCGGCCAAGATGGAGGCATAGGCAGACGCACTGTGTCTCTTCTCACAACCAAATTAAGGACAACAAAGATTTAGAAACAAGAAAACAACCAGATCTCAGAAAATCAAACTGTTTGGAAGTCCAACAACGATTCATCCAGACCGGTAAGAGGGGCGGAGTCGCGGCAGGAAAAAGCGGAGGTGCGGAGGGGCACGCAG
>PVKU01006406.1:0-97220 GCA_004027475.1 Anoura caudifer
GCCTTCATTTTTTCATCTAATTTGTGAGCAAAATCAACCAATTCTGTAAGCATCCTGATTACCAGGGTTTTGAATTGTGCATCTGATAGGTTGGCAATCTCTTCATCGCTTAGATAAATTGGCTCTGGGGCTTTGATTTGTTCTCCGGTTTGAGCCATTTTCATTTCTGGGTTTTTTTTGTTTGTTTGTTTGTTTGTTTGTTTTGTCTAGTCGCGGCTGTTCCGTAGTGAGGGGTGGAGCCTCAGGTGTTCCCCAGGGTGGGACAGCCCAGTCGCTGGGTAGTGACGCTGTATGTGGGGGCGGGGTCTGAGAGGAGATAATGGTGGTTGCTTTACTCACTCTCAGATTCCAGTTCCTTTCACCGCTTCCCCTTTGCCTGGATTATCTGCGCATGAATGTGGGACCACCTGGTCAGCCAGCTGCCTTGCACGGCCTCACTGGTTCTGCACAGTTGCCGCCCCGTGCTCGGGGTCTGCTAGTCACCGCCTGTGCACCTGGGGGCTGCCAGCCGCTGCTGCCTGCGTGCCCGTCAGCACCTCCGCTTTTTCCTGCCACGACTCCGCCCCTCTTACCGGTCTGGATGAATCGTTGTTGGACTTCCAAACAGTTTGATTTTCTGAGTTCTGGTTGTTTTCTTGTTTCTAAATCTTTGTTGTCTTTAATTTGGTTGTGAGAAGAGGCACAGTGCGTCTGCCTATGCCTCCATCTTGGCCGGAAGTCCACTTAAAATTTTAAATACTAAATCTTCAAAAAATTGTAGGTGCTTTGTAGCAGGAATCTTTCCAAAAGAGATGCATCCCACTGTACTTTGTCTTCTTAATTTACATACTTTGAACATTATTTGATCATTTTTGGGTAACTCAGGGTGACTGTCATGGGCATTTATTTCAATACTTTGCTGTAAAATGATGACTTCAGGGACTACAACTGCAGCTTTCAAACTTTTTTACCCTGATCACTTTAAGAAATAATTTTGCACTGCAGCCTAGTGTGCACATATGGATATGAGACAAAACTTCCAAAGGATAATATTTATCTTTAATTAAGTAAAAAACACTCTGATATTTTCTCATCTCTTCTATTCCACTATTTAAAATGTTGGTCAGGCCCTAACTGGTGTAGCTTAGTGGGTTTGGCTTCGTCCAGCAAACTGAAAGGTCGCTGGTTTGATTCCTGGTTAGGGCACATGCCTGGGTTGTGGGCCAGGTCCCCAGTTAGGGGTGAGCAAGAGGCAATGATCGATGTTTCTCTTGCACATCAATGTAGCCCCACCATGGTGGGTGATGCATACCCCTTGCAAACAATGAGAAAGTAGGTAGAGCTATTTGTCCCTGCACAAAGGGGTCTTAGCTTCCCCACTTTCTGCCTTTTATTTTCTGCAGTCTGATGCCACTTCTTTTTATGCTCAGGGTTGCCTCCACAGTCCTTCTCAGAGTGCTGATGTGCTGAACTTGGAAATCAGACCGTCAAGCTTGCTAGTATTAGGTAAAAGCTAAGTGTAAGCTTTTCTCAATGAAGGCCCCATTGGGGGCTGAGTGGGGTTGGGTGCCCTTCAAGTGCTCAGAGCTGTTGGCTGGGTTCCCAAGGAGCTTTACTCTGTGGCAGAGTTCATGATACTTAGGTGTTATTGGCAGCACCATGTATAAATACCCACACACATGCAAGAGTTTCTCTTTTTTGAAAGGAGTATTCTGAGGACTGGGCCTGGGGCTGGAAGGGCGATTAAGTGACAGAAGCTCCTGGCAGTGATCTTCCTTTGTGAATGATCTGGGCTCTAGAGTGTGAGGAAGTTATTCCTAAAGTAACTGACCCCGCTTCAGGCAGTTCGCAACAATGCAATATTTGGTTCTCTGCTCTGAGCTGCCCTTTGCCCAGTTCTTTACGGCTCCTCCGTGTCTGCACCTTAACTGCCAGGTATCCTTCCACCTGACTGAGAAAAGATAAACTAATAGATTTGAAACTTCAGGGGGAATTTTGAAAAGTGTGCCAAGGGGTATGTATGTGTGTATGTGTTGGGGTAGATATCTTATATTGATTTTTTAAAAAATTACAGCAAAAGGTAGATACTGTGCCCCTAAACAAACCTAATTACCAAGCAAGTAGGCCCTGGTTAAGCAAACCATTGGCACATCTATTTAATGGAATACTGGAAGGTTGTAAAAATACTGAAATGTGTGCACAATCATTTTACACAAAAAAAGCGGATTTCAAAGCCATGCCTATAATAGGATTCTACTTTTATTTTAAAAATATATGCATATAGGTACATATGTACAACACAGAGACATACACACAGAAAAGATTGGAAAGTTTTACACTAACACCAAAATATTTACTTATTTTTCCTGGAATTTTGGCAGTTTTTACAATGCATTGCTTTTGCAATAAGAAAAAAAGAAATTTCCACTTTGAAAAAGTAAAATTCTATGCTGTTCTGCAAAGCAGTACTTTTGTTTGGGGCACCCCGGCTCAGGCTCACCTCATCCGCTGTCGTGCCCGTGGGAGCACTGGCCACGTCTGTATGTTGGCAAGGCAGGGTGCTCACGCTGAGCTCTCACCCTCACTTCTCGCTAGTTATGACGTCTTCTCAAACTTGAGGAGTTCTACTCATAAAGAAGGGTAAGTTGAATCTTTACTGAAAAATTTTTACATGAATTCATCTTAAGGCAAAGGAAGGGCTTCTGGTTTTACTTTTAAGGGTCATGTTCTCTTCTCTGATAGAGTCAGGGGAAATGTGAATCCCCAAGCAGATGGCTGCTCTGCAACTCTCAGGTCCCTCCATTCTCCAGGAAAACAAGTGAAAGAGCCACCATGATCTATATGTGGAAGCTAGTTTCCCTCAAGCTGGAGCACAGACCAAGGATGGGTTTAAGGAGAGGCATAATCCTTAACTCTTATCAGTGCTGCTCTCTTTACAAAGTTTGTTTATATACATGGGGTAAATGGGATTGTCTAAAAAAAAGATTAGGAAGAGAGGGCAGGCAAGGGTATTGTTCTCAGTTTACAAATGATGAAAATAAGATTTATTGAAGGGAGGTGGTTTGCCCAAGTCCACCCTATTGGGAACTGGGAGGGACAGAATTTAAATTCACTTCTTCTGAGTTTGTTATCTTTGTTCTGTGCCACTGCATTCTTTCCATAAATAGAGTAACCATATACTTTATCATTCTAACTGGACACTTCTGAAAGTAAAAAGGGGTGCTAAGTGGGTGGGCCCCAGGGCACTAGGTATAAGTTGTGACTCTCTCAAACAATCCAGATTTATAGTCACTTTAGATAAAACCCAGCCCTCACCTCATAGGGGGACCCCATACATGAAATCATACCTTTTGAATAGAAGAGAGAAATGGAATGTGGTTACAATGCCCACAGTTTACTTTAAAGTACTTGTGTCTATAAATAAGTAAGAGAGAGAAAAGGAAAACACTTGAGCATAACTGGTGTTGCATTGTGTCTGAAGGGTCCAGGTTTTACCTCTAGGGGTGATCAACTCACATGCTACCAAGAATGCAGAGTCTGTGCTGGGCAACTAGTGCTAACCCAAGAGGGTCACACTCCAAAACGGGCTGCTTTCAGTCTTTCTGCTATCTGTGTTTTGATCAATGTTCTGAATGTAAAAAATGTGCTTTTGTTAGTAAAACTTGAGACTTAGCATAATGAATGCTACAAATGGGTGCTTATAGGTGCAATTAAAAGTATTCAAGATACAAGGCCTGGCCCAAAACCTTTAGAGATATCCTCACCCTTGTATAAAGAGGGCATTGGAATCCAGTGAGGCTTATGTACAGCTATTGCATTAGAAAGGCTGATAACAGCATGGTGCTGATTTGGGGAAATGAGTCCTGTCTCTGGAATGTTCTTGCAGCTACCTCAAGTGAACCTCTCATACAAAGTATGATGAAACACATCAAAGCAAAGAGGGCTGAGACTTCATTGGGTTCACCAAATAGGTTGAGTGAACTGTGTTCCTACTTGCTGATAAACATTTCTTTGATAACTGCCTGTACCTGTGGCAGATTTCAGCCTAACACTTGCATTCATGACAACCTGGTAGTGAGGTAATGGGGAGAGGCCCACTCTCACCACCTCAAACTCCTGCAAACTTCTACAGTGGCAACTGTTTTCCACCATAAAATACCTGCTCATTTCTGCATGGCCAAACAAGCTTCAGTCAGTCCACATCGAACACGACTCTGGGTAGATTTCAGGAAGGGAGTCCTTAATACATTTTCATCAGTTTATGAGCCCCATGAAAGCAGAGCCTGGGTCTGTGTTGTTCACTATTCTAGACCCTAAACCTCATGCAGTGCCTGCCCGTAGAAAGTGTGTGATAGGTATTTGTCCAATGAATAAATAAATGAGCAGGAATTGTTATTTCTAGAATCTATCTAATCAACTGTAATCTGTGATTTTTTTTACTCCACTAATTATAACTGAGCCTCATATACCATAATTTATCTCTTGCCCTGGATTAAGATAGTACTTTAAAAAGCAAGAAAGAAGCTGGAGATTAAAAACCACTGATTATACGGTTTACTCCTCACAATGACATGATGAGATGAGTTTTATCACTCCTGTGTTCAGACAAGGAAATCCAAGTCCAGGGATGTTAAACTTAGTGAATGAAGCTAGACCCTGAATGCAGGTCTGTACTCTGAGCCCAAGTGTATGCTGCTACCTAGAGTTAGCAATCACTCAGTTGTGCAGGGATTGAGGTGTTTTTTTTTGTTTTTTTGTTTTTTTTTTTAAGAAAACTATACTCTATTCACTTTATGTCATGTGATTGAACAAACACACACATCTTTCTGGCACTTCATCTTATTTTATCAAAAGATGTTTTTTGAGGGGGGAAGCTAGATGGGTTGGAATGTATGAACAAGCTTTCTAGTTCTTTTGCTTTTAATTATTTTGACTGACATGTGGCACTGAGGGATGTCTAATGGTCTCTTGTGTCTTTGAGCTGCAGAAGAATCAGTCCCTAGGAATCTGTCGAAGCTCTTCTTCTCTCCAGGGCACCAGGTGCTGCAGCTCATTCCGACACCCTCCCCCTAGGCATCCTGCCCTCCGCCCCGCAGCCCTGGACTACTGAGAACCTTTTGTTTCAAGCCTCTGTGACTTGGTGTACAGTGTTCTCTCCCTAGAGCGTTCAGCCACCCTTTCGTTTTTCACCTTGGTTAATGCTTTGTTTCCTTTCAAGACCCATTTCAAACATTCCCACATCCAGGAGATTCCTGTCACCCTGCACCTCTGCCACTCTCACTTGAGTCCCCTTCCCAGTGCACCCAGGACACAATGAGCACACCTTCATCTGAGCACTTGGCATGGGGCTCTGAATCAACTGATTGCCTAGCCTCCCACTTCCACTACACCACAAAGAGCTGAAGTCAGGGACCTTGTCTTAATACTGGCACATAGCAGGCACTCAATGTGTGTTAGATAATGAATGGGTAAATCAGGAAATAATTAGCCAATCCACAGTACAGCAAGAGAAAACACAAGGATCAGTGGGCCAGCAGTTTCCAGTGGTCTGAGGGCTAGCTAACCATAATTACTTGTCTTAGCCAGTGCACTCAAAAATGATTTTTTAAACCTAAGAGCACGGTAGTGGGTTTTTATCAGAGGCAATAGACTATTTAATTCTGAGTACTCTGCTTCTTTGCCTGTTACAGGAAAAAAAAAAAAAAAACCTCTGGAGAGATATTTCCCAGTGCAGACAGTTCCCACTTGCTAATGCTGTGCCAGCCACTAGCATTTCCCTGGAGGGAGTGATCCGACAGCATCCACATGACAGGATGCTCTGGTAGTTCCCGGGTGCCTACTGAAGCCCAGAAGTTGGCAAGTTCCAGGAGCAGGCCAACACCTGACCTGAGTAAGCCACAGCTTCACCGCCTGTGGGACTCTGGCTTAATGAAATAATTTCCAGCATAGCCTGTCCTTTCCAAATGTAATTCTTTTTAACCCCATTGTGTAGATAAAAATAATTTAGTGATTTTTCCCCCACCAAACTCCTGGGCACAGGCCAAGAAATTTGCAGTGTGGCTGTTCTGATGCTGCTGTACAACTGTAAATATTTAGGCTTCTCTGAGCTCTTATCAGTGTGTTGGCAGGGATGTACCTGGCATTTTGGTGGGATAATTCTTCCTTGATGGAACCATCCTACCCATTGTAGAGGGTTAAGCACCTCTGGTCCAATCAATGACGGTACTATGACAGCCTCAGAATGCGCCTTTCCAAACAGATGTCTCTAGGGGTGAGAGTTGTCATGATCAGAATTCCCAGTGGGTTAGCTTTGACTCATTTTGCAGCAGGAGAGTCCTGAAAGGTACTGAAGGGGCCACCCAAAGCAATGGCAGGGGTTGGGACAAAGCCCAAGAAGTCAGAGAAAGCACAATTGAGTCAAGAAGGTATCAGACCAGGGCCTTCTACAGGGGAAAGCAGAGGTCCTGAGAGCAGGGAGAATGCCTGAGTCTCTGAATGAACAGGTAAAAGCAGTGAGGGAGGTGGCCTCAGGGAACCAAGGACTGGAACTTCAGTAGAGGTCAAATGGCACAAAAAGGATAAAGAATGAGCAGGGGATAGGGAAAAGCCCAGGCAACAGTTCTGAACCCTGGCTATATGCAGCCTCTCAGGCTGCAAGGGTATGACAAAGGGGCCAAGAAGGTCACTGATTATGAACAGCTCCAAGGTCCCACATATTAACTAGCTCGCCTCCCCTTCCTGGCCTTAACAGAGCAGCCACAATACAACAAACCTCTCACTGCCAACCTTACCACACCACAAATGAGGCTCACCGAGGAGAATTTCCAGGTCCTTCAAAGTGACCCTCAAGGGCATTTTGATCACAAAGAGGGGAAAGGTTCTAAAACCAGCCAGGGAGGAAAGCTCACCAAAGCACCGAGTAGTGGGACCATGAGCCTGGACTCATTGACAATCACTGATTTCATGGCTAAATGCTTCAAGACCTTACCAGAATGGCAATGGGCAAGGACTCTGTGAAGCCACTTACTCCTTTGTCTCATCTTTGTCACTTATTTTAAATTTATTTATTTTGCTCTGTCATTTGCTGCTTTATAAACAGCCCTAAATCCTTTTTGCAACAAGACTTAGTATAAATAAATAAGACAAAAAAATAAAATACATGGCTGCATTGTCAGCACTGCTGGACCGAACATGAAGTGTTTTGGCACCAATCGAAGAGAAAGGAGGTGCTCTGATAAAATGAGAAGAGAAGATGGGGAAGAGAAAATGGAAAAGGCTGGCCCTGGGCCCTGGGTTCCTGCCCTGTCTCTGCATTAAGGAGTCACAGAGCCTCATGCAAGTTACTAATATCTGGAGCCCTAGTGTTCTTATCATTAAAATGAGGTATTTGATTGGATGATTTCAAAGATTTCTCTATGTCCAAGCACTGAGATTCTTTTTTTAAAAAATTATTTTATTGTTCAAGTACAGTTGTCTGCATTTACCCCCCTACCAGCCATCCCTACCTCCCTCCCCTGCTTCCATCCCCCATGCTTTTGTCCATGTGTCCTTTATAGTTGTTCCTAAAAACCCATTCCCCTTTCCCCCCATTATCTCCTCCTACCTCCCCTCTGGTCAGATTGTTCTTAATTTCAATGTCTCTGGTTATATTTTGCTTGCTTGTTTGTTTTGTTGATTAGGTTCCACTTAAAGGTGAGAACTTATGGTATTTGTCCCTCACCGCCTGGCTTGTTTCACTTGGCATAATGCTCTCCAGTTCCGTCCATGCTGTCTCAAGCAGCACCTACACTTGGCCCTTGTTCCTCTCTCTCTCTTTTCTTTCTTGAACGCTGCCTCTTCTTCAAGTGGAAAGGACCAAACAGGGCTCCTAGAGGAGTTTCTGTGTGTGTTGACAAGTGTAAGTTGTACTTATCACCCAAAGAGATAATTGGTCACTCCAAAGAGATTAATGTCCCATTAAAGAAATTGGAGGAGATCCAAATAGTGGTGGAATAGGTGGAAGGCACACTCACCTCCTCCCAGGACCAAACAGGAAGTACAACTAAATTACAGAACTATCAACCTGAATATCCAACTATAGACTAGCTGAATGGCAATTTTATAAGCAAGGATTTGCAGAATAAGCCACATTGAGACTGGTAGGAAGGGCAGAGATATGAAAAGAGCCACCCCCACACCCTTGTGTGTGGTTGAGAATCTAGAGAGCTATCTCAGCTTCCAAAATACTCCCTGAGGAACGTGGAATCTCAATGCCACACCGGGCTTCCCAGCCCAGAGCACCACAGCCAAGAAGAAATGCCCACATAACATCTGGCTGTGAAAATCAGTGGGGATTCTGTCCACCAGGGACAGATGGGAGTCTGCTAGAAACCCAGGTGCCTTCTAAAAGGGCCAGTGCACAAAATCTCATTTGCGGCCACTCACCCTGGGCTGTGGCAGAGGGAGAACAAATCAGAGCAGATTGGAGTTGTGCAAGGACAGACTGGGTTGTGTGGCACTGAGGACAGAACTGAAGGGACAGGTGCCAGGGTCCCTGAGCTGACTCCTTCTCCCACACTGTCCACAGATGCCATCTTTCCTGGGAGTGCATTAGCCCTGTGCTCTGAACTCCCTGTTGCCTGACCCTGCAGAGCTCCCACTCAGATGCATGAGCCCACTGTGTAGACTTTCTTGAAGGGTTCTTGAGGGTGAACTTAAAGGGAGTCAGAGAATGAGTTGTGTGCCTGTGGGGTAGGGGTTATTTTTGCCCCCTGACCTGACTGGTGCCACCAACCCATGGGAGAACCACTAGCCCCATTCATGCTCCTGATTCCCAATGATCCTGACCTGCCTAGTTTGTGCCCTGAAGATGACAAAGCTGGCTATGGTCAGCTTGGGCCCTTGGTGCAGACTCTCTTGGAGGGCTCTCAAGGAGGGAGAGACTGAGTTGTGTGGCCCTAGGGAAGGGCCGTTTTTCCCTTGTACACCTGACTGGCGCCACCATTCATGTGCAAAGCCCAAACTTGACAGGCCAAATCTTGGTTTGTTTGGGCTTGAAGAATTCTGCTGACCACACCCCAATGACTAATGGAGATCCTGCCTCATCACAAAGGTCCGAAGGCATCTGGTGAGTGGTGGTTGACTTTGGTGTACTCGGAGACTTTTGTTGAGTGGCCTCAGACCTAGCACTGGCACTGAGTGAATCTGTATCAGTCTGGTTAACGTTACTCACCCCTACCTGGTGACTCACTGACAAGGCACATCATGTCACTCAAGTACTACCAGAGCCTCATTCAATGACTGAGCCTAACAGGTAGATGGTAAGCAAAGGTGCATTTTGGAGCACCCTGGGCCTTTTGCTGACCTGCTCTACTGGCTCAGTGCTGTGGTAGCCAGCCTTGGTGCACAGTTTGGCCTGTCCTACATATAACCAGGCCCATAAGAGGCAACCACAAACAATGTACTGCTTTGTAGCTCCAAACAAGTAGCCCAGGGCCAGTCACAGGAAGCACCTGACATTGACCTGCACCAGAGTCCTCCCCAAGAAGCTCCAGAACCAACACACCTAGTGACAGAATTCAGACCTTATTAGAGCACGACCCAATTAGTTCCACAAGAGGCACACCCAAAGGAAGATCTAGGCAGGCATCAGACACTAGTGGTGCAAATTTGGCTTCACAGGGTCAGCCCCCGCACAGGAGCTTGTACAGTATGATTGGGGTCAATCCTTAGAGTTAGCCAGCCCAACATTTAACCCCACCCATGGATGGACCAACAGCAATCAAGACTCAACTACAAGAAAAGAGTTCACATATCCCACATAAGAAACATTCCTGGAGAACATAGCTCAATTGATCAGGTAGACTGTGCCACTGAGCCCCACAAGATACCTACTATGTTAGGCTAGCATACCAAGACTGGGAGGCATAGTGGATCTACCTAATATAAAGAAACAAATACAGAGAGGCAGCTAAAAGGGGAGATAAAGAAACATGCCCCAAATGAAAGAGCTAAATGAAATGTAATCTATCAGATATCAAGTTAAAAATGATGATTATAAGAATGCTCAAAGACCATAGGAGAGGAATAGATAAACACAGTGAGAACTTAAACAAAGAGATAGTAAACATGAAAAAAGGACACAGAAACCATAAAAATGAACCATTCGGAAATGAAAAATATAACACCTGAAATGAAGAATACACTACAGAGAATCAACAGCAGAGTACATGAAGCAAAGGATCAAATCAGCAATTTGGAAGACAAGGTAGCAGAAAATACCCAATCAGAGCAGCAAAAAGAAAAAAAGAATTAAAAAAAACATTAGGATAATTTAAGGGACCTCTGGGACCACATCAGGCATAACAACATCCACATCATAGAAGTATCAGAAGGAGAGAGACAGCAGGGGATTGAGATTATATCTGAAGAAATCATAACTGAAAACTTCCCTAACCTGGTGAAGGAAATAGACACACAAGTCCAGGAATCACAGAGTTCCAAACAAGTTGGATCCAAAGATGCCCACACCAACACACATCATAATTAAAACACCAAAGGCTGAAGACAAAGAGAATCTTAAAAGCAGCAAGAGAAATACTGTTAGTTATCTACAAGAGCGGTCCCATTAAGACTGTCAGCAGATTTCTCAACAGAATCATTTCAAGCCAGAAGAAATTGGCATGAAATATTCAAAGTGATGAAAAGCAAGGACCTACAACCAAGACTACTCTACCCAATAAGGTTATTATTTATTTATTTATTTTTATTAAATACTTTTGAATTTTATTGTTGTTCAAGTACAGTTTTCTGCCTCACCCTACAATAAGGCTATCATTTAAAATTGAAGGAGAAACAAAGAGCTTCCAGATAAGAAAAAGCTAAAGGAGTTCATTACCACCAAACCAGTATTACAAGAAATGTTAAAGGGACTTCTTTAAGAAGAAGAAAGAAAAGAGAAAAAAAAAGGGACATAATTATAAAGAATAAAATGGAATAAAGTGATTAATGTCAATTAATCACTTTAAATGCAAATGGATTAAATGCTATAATCAACAGACATAGGGGAGCTGAATGGATGAGAAAACAAGACCCATATACAGGTTGTCTACAAGACACCCACCTCAGAACGAAAAGTACACACAGACTGAAAGTAAAGGTATGGAAAAAATATTTCATAAAAACAGAAACAACCCCCCCCCCCCCAGCTGGGGTAGCAACATTTATATCAGTCAAAATAGACTTTAAAATAAAGGCTATAATAAGAAACAAAGAAGGATATTAGATAATGATAAAGGGATCAATCCAAAAAGATAAATAACTCTTGTAAACATGTATGTACTTAACATAGGAGTGCCTAACTATATAAAGAAAATATTAATGCACATAAAGGGAGAGGCTGACAGTAATACAGTCATAGTAGGGTGTTTTTAACACCACACTGACATCAAGGGACAGATCTTCCAGACAGGAAATCAACAAGAAAGTGGTGGCTTTAAATGACACACTAGATCAGATTAATTTAACTGATATTTTCAGAGCATTTCATCTCAAAGCACCAGAATATATGTTCTTTTCAAGTACACATGGAACATTTTCTAGGATAGACCACATAACAAAACAAGTCTCAATAAATTTAAGAGGACTGAAATCATATGAAGCATCTTCTTTGACTACAATGGTAGAAAACTAGAAATTGATTACAAGAAAACACAGCAAAACACACAAATACATGAAGGCTAAATAACATATTATTTAAAAATGAATGGGTTAACAATGGGATCAAGGAAGAAATCAAAAGATACCTTGAAACAAATAAAAATGAAAACACAACAATACAATACCTGTGGGACACAGTGAAAGCAGTCCTAGGAGAAAAATTCATAGTATTACAAGTCTACCTTCAGAAACAAGAAAAGTCTCAAATACACAATCTAATCTTACAACTAAATGAACCAAAAAACGAACAAACAAAACCCAAAGTGAGCAGAAAGAAAGCAATAATAAAGACCAGAGTGGAAATAAATAAGAGTCTAAAAGAACAATATAAAGGATCAAGAAAACCAAGAGCTGGTTCTCTGAAAAGATAAACAAGATTGATGAACCTTTAACCAGACTCATCAAGGAAAATGTGAGAGGATCCCCCAAAATAAAATCAGAAATAGAAGTGACAACTGACACCACAGAAATACAAAGGAGTATATGAAAATATTATGAACAACTATATACCAACAATTTGGACAATCTGGAAGAAATGGATAAATTCCAAAACTTAACCAAGAAGAAACAAAAAACCTGAATAGACCAATTACAACTGAGATCAAGCAGTAATAAAAAAAATCCCAACAAACAGAAGTCCTAGACCAGATGGCTTCACAGTGAATTTTACTGAACATGCAAAGAACTTCTAGCCTTCTAAAACTACTCCAAAAAATTCAAAAGGAGGGAAAACTCCCAAGCTCATTTTATGAGGCCAGCATTATCCTAACTCCAAAATCAGATAAAGACACCTCAATGAAAGAAAATTAAAGGCCAATATCAATGATAAGTGTATATGCAAAAATCCTCAACAACATATTAGTAAATCAAATTCAGCAACACATTAAAAAATCATACACTATGATAAAAATGGGATTTATTTTGGGGTGCAAGGTTACTACAATATCTGCAAATCAATTAATGTGATACACCACACAAACAAAATGAAGGATAAAAATCATATGATCATATCAACAGATATAGAAAAAGCATTTGGCAAAATCCAGCACCCATTTATGATAAAAACTCTCAGCAAAGTGAGAATAGAGGGAACATACCTCAACACAATAATGTGACATATATAACATATATGACATATTACATTACACATAGTAACACATGATACCCACATAGATAGCATCATACTCAATGGGGAGAACTAAAAGCATTTTCCTTAAGATCAGGAAAAAGACATGGATATCCACTTTCATTATTCTTATTCAACACAGTACTGGAAGTCTTAGTCACAGCAATCAGACAAGAAGAAATAAAAATCATCCAAATTGTAAAGAAAAAAGTAAAACTGTCATTATTTGAAGATGTCATGAAGCTGTATATAGAGAACCCTAAAGACTACACACACACACAAAAAAAACAAAACCTAGAAGAGATAAATGAATGCAGTAAAGTAGCAGGACACAAAATAAATATTCAGAAAAGGTTGCATTTTTATACACCAATAATGAACTATCAGAAAGGGAAACTAAGAAAACAATCACATTTGTAGTTGCAGCAAAAAATACCTAGAAATAAATTTAACTAAGGAGGTAAAAGACCTGAACTTGGAAACTATAAGATACTGAAGAAATTGAAGAAGACACAGATAAATGGAAGCATATACTGTGCTCATTGATAGAAATGAGCACATTTAATGATATCATTAAAATATCATACTCCCCAAAGCATAGATTGAATGCAATTCCTATCAAAATACCAATGGTCTATTTCACAGAACAAGGGCAAATAATCCAAAAATTTATATGTAACAACAAAAGACCTTGAATAGCCACAGCAATCTTGAGAAAAAAGAGCAAAGTTGGAGGCATTATGCCACCTGATATCAAACTAGACTACAAGGGCATAGTAATCAAAACAGCATGGTACTGGCATAAAAACAGACACATAGATCAATGGAATAGAATAGAAAGCTCAGAAATAAACCCATGTCTATATGGTCAATATTTGACAAAGGAGGCAAGAACATACAATAGGGTTAAGACAGTCTCTTCAATAAATGGTGCTGGGAAAATTGGACTGATATGTGAAAAAAAAGAAACTAGACCACCTTCTCTTTTTTTTTGAGATTTTTTTATTGTTGTTCAAGTACAGTTGTTTCCATTTTCCCTCCAGCACTGCCCCCCACCCCAGCCATCCCCACCTCCCACCCTTAATCCTACCCCCCTTTGGCTTTGTCCTTGTGTCCTTTATATATGTTCCTTGATGACTCTTACCCCCTTCCCCCCATCATCCTCTCCCACCTCCCCTCTGGTTACTGTCAGTTTGTTCTTAATTTTAATGTCTCTGGTTATATTTTGCTTGCTTCCTTGTTTTGTTGATTAGGTTCCACTTATAGGTGAGATCACATGGTATATACAAGAATAAACTCAAAATGGATTAAGGACTTAAACGTAAAACTTGAAACCATAAAACTTCTAGAAGGAACCATAGACAGTATAATCTCTGATATTTCTTTTTACAATATTTTTTCTCCTTGGGCAAGGGAGAAAAAGAAATGATAAACAAATGGGACTATATCAAACTAAAAAGTTTTTGCACAGCAAAGGAAGCCATAAAAAAAAATGAAAAGACAATATACTGAATGGGAGAATGTATTTGTCAATGATACATATTATAAAGGTTAATATTTATTATAAAGGTTATTATAAAGGTTAATTATTAATTAACCAAAATTTATAAAGAAGTCATATACTGTATTTTTCAGACCATAAGATGCACCTAGGTTTTAGAGGAAAATAGGGAAAAAATTTTGAAGCAAGAAATGTGGTAAAATATTTAATAACATAAATAAGATAATATTTCACCAATGTAAATGTAAACATAACTCAACAGCAGCATTAACAACCATTATTCCTCCAAAATTTGGGGGTGGGGAGAAAACATGCATCTTATAGTCAAAAAAATATGGTAACTCAACACCAAAAAACCCCTAAATAATCCAGTTAAAAAATAGGCAGAGGACCTGAATAGACAATTCTCTGAAGAGGACATACAGATGGCCAATAGACATATGAAAAGATGCTTAATGTTACTAATCATCAGAGAAGTGCAAGTTAAAACCACAATAAAATATCACCTCATACCTGTCAGAATGTCTTTCATCCTAAAAGCAAATGCAAGTGTTGGCAAGGATGTGGAGAAAAGAGAACCCTCATGCACTGCTGGTGGAAATGCAGATTGATGTAGCCACTATGGAAACAGTATGGAGGTTCCTCAAAAAATAAAAAAATGGAGCTGCCTTATGACCCAACAATTCTACTTCTGATAATATATCTGAAAAAACCTAAAAGACTAATTTGAAAGAATATGTGTACCTGTATGTTCATTGCAGTGTAAGTTGCAATAAACAAGATACGTAAGCAACCCAAGTTCTCATCAACAGATGAATGGATAAAGAAGATGTGGTACATATATATAATGGAATATTACTAGGTCATAAAAAGAATGAAATCTTATCATTACAACTATGGACTTAGAGAGTATAATGCTGAATGAAATAAGTCAATCAGAGAAAGACAAATACCATATGATTTCACTTATATGTGGAATCTAAAGAACAAAATAAAGGCAAAAACAAAATTGAAACAGAATCATAGATACAGAGAACAGAATGATAGTTCCAAGAGGGAAGGGATGTTGGGTAGCTGGGTGCAAAGGTGAAGGGATTAAGAAGTACAAACTGGTAATGGGAAAAGAGTTACAGAGATGTGAAGTACAGCATAGGGAATATAGTCAATAATATTGTAATAACTATGTGTAGTGCCAGGTGGCTGCTGGAAATACTGGGGGGAGATCATGTTATAAAGTATATGATTATAAAACTATTATGCTATACACCTGAATCTAGTATAAAATAATACTGAATGTAAACTGTAATTGAAAAAGAAAATTAAAAAGATCAAAGCACTACTCATTTGGGAGTTCAGGAAACCAGGGTTTTATTGGATAATTATTGACCAGTTTTCATTGTAAAATGGGATAAAAATATTTGCTTTTATTCCCATTCACTGATGAGGTGATATGTTTTTTCCTTTTAAATATGTTTTTTATAGAAAGTAATGGTACTTCTGTTTGCACAGGATCTAGGACTGCTACACAAATCATTATTAACAAACAAAACAATATTATCATTAGCATATACCCAAGAAATGGAAGGTATTGTTAATGTTCTGTGCCATTTTTCTCTTAATTGCCCATTTAAAATTTCAGTCTTGTTTTATTTTTTTAACCTTAATTTTTTCACATTTTTTATTGTTGTTCAACTACAGTTGTCTCCATTTCCCGCCCCCTACTCTGCAGCCTTGTTTAAGTGTCTTTAGTCTCAGAAACCCATAGTCACGGTCACTGTTTGCACACAGAATGGCTTAGGACATATGCTGCTTTTAGTACACCCAGTTCACAACGTCAGAGAAGCACCCTCTATAATAGTGCTTCTCAAACTTCAGTGAGCTCATTAATCACCTGGAGATCTTGCCAAAATGCAGATTCTGATTCTGTACTGCAGTGTATTAATCATGCCTTTTTATTTTTCTGTATTTCTGATGCTTTGACATCTCAGGGCTTGCTGACTTGGGCTAGCTGATTCCAAGAAACAGTAAAGGATTCTGCCTGCAAACGTACCCTTTATATGCAAACCAACCAATCTAAAGCCCATCCCCAACTACCACCTTATGGAGTTCTTAAACTCTCCTGCCAATCACCCCAGGGTCAGGTACCAGACTATGGGAGGCATCTTTATACCCCAAACTAGCCAATCTTAAGGGTGCTTACTCTGCCACCAGTCCTTCCATGGAAACTACTATGAAGAGGGGAACCTCTTGCCCATGGTTTCCATCTCCCTCTGCCTCCTGACTGACCCATGTGGCCCTGTGTCGCATGACATGCCCTTGTCTTGGAAACTGTAATAAAAAATCCTTTTAATGGTAATTGTCTCCTGATTTATTGGCCTCACTAGACCTGAATAATAAAACCTACATCTTCAAACAGCCAGGGATGGGGCCTGGGGCTGCTGATGCTGCCTATATGAGAACCACACTTTGTGCAATAAGGCTCTGAACTGTGATGCTCCTGTCATGGGACAGGGTGCTACAGCTTGGCTCTGATGGGGGACAATTACCCTCTGTACCTGGTTTGAACTGCATTGGAGCCAGTATGCTGCTACAGGAGTAAGATGGGAAAGTGGCCGAGGCTGCTACAGAGACAGCCCTGAGGGTAACTGCCAGTGCTTCTGTCTTACTTTCCCTGTGATGTGGGTCCTCGGAGCCTTCCTAGCTAAAAATTAAATAAAAAGCTGAAATGAAAAAAAAGCAGGGCCTAAGGCCCTTAAATGAAGGCAGGCACAGTGCCAGTAAGGATGACCCAAAGCCCAAGGGCCAAAGGTTAGGACTCTGGCAGGTGAGCTGGCATAGGTACTCAGTGTGCTCTTTACCTGGGCCACGTGTGACATGGGCAATGGATGCCAGGCATGCATCCTCAGGAACCCCAGTCAGGGGGCCCAGAGGACCTTGGGAGTAAGCCTAGGGAATCCAAGCAACTTACTGCTCCCCACAGTAACAAGCTGTCCAGGTGCCTACCCATCAGTCCTCTTCCCTGGAGATGTATGAGAGTTCTGTAGATCTCCCTTCCCCAGGGCCTAGGCAGGATCTCAAACTTTCTGACTCAAAGGCCAGAACACTTTCCTCCACCCCAGGACATAGTGCTCCATGTGTTACTAGTAAAAGCAAATCCTGATGAAGAACTATTAATTGGAATTACTTCATATGGCTTATCTTATCTAATCCTCAAAACTCTTAAGACCTAGTTGCAATTTAAATCCTTATTTTCAAGATGAGTAAGCAAGCCCAGAGAAGTTAAGTAGCTTGCCCAAGTCACCCACCAATGGGCAGGGTCAGAATTTAAATCTGAATTCTGCAGCACAGAGCCTTTGCCTGCAGATCTCTGCCTCCACACCTAGGGCAGTGCTATTCAGGTGCAGGCCCCAGACCTGCTGAGTAAGAGTCTGTGCTGCAGAAGCTCTCCAGGCCAATCTGCTGCACACTGGAGCTTGAGAAGCCCTCTGCCAGAAGCAAACCTGATGGAAACTCATTTCCCGGGCCAGACTGATAGTAATAGCACAAGTGAAACTTCAAGTTTAGATTTCACTGCTTAGCTTCGTGCTCTTGGAGGTGGCTTGGTACACATACCAGAAAGAACAGGCATGGGCTCAAAACCCAGGTTCAGCAGCAGTTACCAGCTAGGAAACTTTGGGCAAAGAACTTCACTTCTCTGAGCCTCCCTTTTCCGCATCTGGACAGTGGGAATGTTTTATCTTCCTCCTAGAGTTCATCATGTGAGGTAACTATATAAAGTGTTCCACTCTATGTCTAACACCTAGGAAATGCTCAGCTTTAGTACCACCTCAGAGCATCCCAATTTTCAAAAATTCATGTCTCTTTGTACCATGCTTTACAACAGTAGGAATCCTGAATTCATTTGGTGGCCAAACCAAGGCAGATTCCAATTTAGCAGGTCTGGGGTGGGTAGCAGCTTGCTATGCGGTGGTGCTGATGCGGATAGTTGGAGGCCTGCACCTGCTCCTGGAGCAGCACTGCCCTAGGCGTGCAAACAGCAATCAGCAGGCCAAGGCTTTGTGCTACAGGATTCAGATTTAAATTTTGACCCTGACAATTGTAGCTTTCAAAAAGAATAAAGCTATAATTTTGGATAACTGGAGAAGGGCTAGCTAAACAAAGCCTAATGGCATTAACACCCATATAAGACATGTGCCTCCAATACTGACGTAGGTTCTAACCCTAAGAAGTAGGGGAAAGTGCTCACTCATGAATAGTAGAAATTCACATTTAAGCCACAGCTTTGTTCCCATCTCTGTTATAGGATTACACATGGTAAAATTGTTACCAGTGGCCCTGGCTGGTGTGGCTCAGTGGATTGAGTGCTGGCCTGCCAGCCAAGGGATAACCAGTTTGATTCCCAGTCAGGGCATATGCCTGGGTTGTGGGCCAGGTGTCTGGTGAGGGGTGCACAAGAGGCAACCACACATTGATGTTTCTCTCCTTCTCTATCTCCCTCCCATCCCCTCTGTCTAAAATAAATAAAACCTTTAAAAAGAATTGTTACCAGTGGCATGTCTTTTAAAAAGTACTCCATCCCATACTGCAGGGGAGGAACAGGGACACTGATGGTAAAAGATCGGCTTCTAGCACTGAGCAAACACTGCGATGATGGTCCCAGGCCTGTCTCAGTCCTGCCATCTCTAGGCCTGTACACACTTGGAAGAAGCAGTTCTTTACACCCCTTGTCAATGAGGCAGGTCACTCCAACACCAGCAGGCTAAGGCATAGGCAAGGGAAAGGAACCCTTTCCCCAAAACAGAGGAATGAGAGAAAAGAGAGGGGATGTGGGAGAGGAAGGGAGCCTGAGGGAGCATTTATATCAGAGTTAAGCTGCCATCGAGCCTGCTTTCCAATCAGGGGAAGGGGGTACAAATAGAATTTAAACAATTTATTTTTTTAATTTTTAATTTTAATTTTTGATTTTAGAAGGGAAAGAAGGGAGAAAGAGAGGGTGAGAAACATTGACATGAGAAAGAAACATGGATTGGCTGCCATCCATAAGTGCCCTGACTGGGGACTGAACCTGCAACCCAGGCATGTGCTCTGACTGGGAATCAAACAGGAGACCTTTGGGTTTGTAGGCTGACACCCAACTAACTGAGCCTCACCAGCCAAGGCTAAAGAATTAAAAAAATAATAATAATACTAGCTCAATTATATAATTAAAATCTCACTGGGACATGTCAGTAGTTACTCTATATCTGTAAGGAAAAATTTCAATGAAAGGGTGTGGGGTGGCAAAATGAAAATGGGAACAGATCTCATCTTATCATTCTTCCCTTCCGGATTTGGAGATCTCCACAAAGATGTTAGACTGTTTTGTGGGAGGTGGGTGGGGGGGTTGTTGTGTTATGTTCTTTTAGATTCTGGTCCAGAGAGAAAACAAAATGAAACAAAAAACCCAAACCAAAATGGGTTCTCATGTGCCTTTAGTCTGGCCCTGTTATCAAGTTATTTATTCTTTAAAATTAAAACAATCTAATTATATAAACAATAGTGTGTAAAAAATTTAGAAAATTCAGATATGAGTAGGGAAAAAATAAAAATTACCCACAGTCACTACACCTTTCATTTAAAAATATACATACATACATTTTAAAATGTGATTGTACTAAGCACTCTGTATTAAATGCTGTTTTCCTCCACTTTTTCCCATCATGAACTTTTTCCCATTATGAAATATTTTTTAAAAGATTATTTTTAGAAGTGTACTTAATATTCTAATAGCCCTGATTATTTGGCATGCACACTGGTTGCAATTTTTTGCTGTTATAGATAACTCTGTAATGAACATCTTTTGAGTTAAGTTTTTGCCTTTTTATATAAATTCCTAGAGGCAAAAGTTTTGGTTCCAGGCCCTTGACACATGTAGTTAAATGTCTGGCAGGAACATTTAACTACCTCCCATTGGTATCTCCAGCAGGGTGGCAGTCTGCCTTCCTTCTGCCTCACGAACACTGGGTATTATTAATTTCTAAATATTTGCCATTTTGAGAAGTGAAAAATACTCTGTTTTATTTTGCATTTTTGATTACCAGTGGGGTTGAACATTTTTTCATGTTCATTGGCTATCTGAATTTCTTCTCTGATGAATTGCCTATTCATATACATTCTTTAATTAGCACATTTTCTTTTTGTCATTAATCTGCAAGAATTTTTATTAGCAAGAATATTAAAATTTAAAAGTCAGAAGTTGAAACTATCATTTTAATAAGACAACTGTGAAATGGTTAATACCATCAAGCATTAAAAACTTTTTTGTGTGGGGAGGGGTGGGGAGAGGGCATAGCAAGAGGTGAATATTTTTTTAAATCCTCTTCCCAGGATATGTTCATTGATTTCAGAGAGATGGAAAGGGTGAGAGTGAGGGAGAAACATCTATGTGAGAGAGAAACATTGATTGCTTGCTTCCAGAATGTGCCCTGACAGGCAATAGAACCTGCACTTCAGTATGTTCCCTGACTGGACTGAGCCTGCAAGGCCCTGGTGCACAGATGATGACACTCCAACCTACTGAGCCAGCTGGCCAGGGCAAATGAAGTTTAAATCTGGTAAAAAAAAAGTTTGTTACCAAACCTGACCCTGGAATTCTAATTTTAAAATGGCTCCCCTTTTAGGCCCTGGCCAAACAGCTCAGTTGATTAGAGAGTTGGCCTGATAAACCAAGGTTGAGGGTTTGATCCCCAGTAGGGCACATACAAGAATCAGCTAATGAATGCATAAATAGGTAGAAAAACAAATCAATGTTTCCCCCCCTTCCTCTGTTTCCAAAGTCAATTAAAAGAAAAAAGCCTCCCCTTTTAATGCAAGAGCAATAACAATAAAACTCTAGATATAAAATAATGAAAGGATGGCCTCTTGGGTTGAGTCCTGTGCCTATGCTAGGTAGTACCTTTCCGGTTAATCTGCTGCAGGACACCTGAGTAGCAAAGACCATTCACTTAGGCACCTACCCACATGGGCCCAGCCCTAGCAGGGCATTTTGCAGAGGTTCTTGTTTGGATTAGAGCCAACCAGTCAGTGGTCCAAATACTGAGTTTCTGTGCACCAGTTGGGAGTGAGCTGAGTGATTAGAAGATCCCCCAAAATGGGATCCAGCTCCACCCTCAGGGTGGGCAGGACTGAAGAGGATTAAGGAAACTGCAACAGTGCTCACTCCACCATTCCAAAGAGGCAGGGCCACGTTCACCTTTTGATGTGGATGCCTGAGGGCTCCTCAAAGAGGCCGAGCACAGACTGTTAACTCTGGAATCTCCTGGGCACGGATATACCTCTATACACACTTGATGCAGCAGGAGAGAACATGGCCAGCCAGGTTGGGAGGGTGGAGGGTGAAGACTGGTGGGAGCCATACAACCATCTTGCACTTGGGGGCCAACCTAGGTCACTAATTACAGGGCAGGTATTCAGGTTGGATGCTTGCCATTCACATGGGTTCTGTGTCTGCCCAGGCATGTGTCCAGGCCACAACTGTTTAAAAATAGAACAGGAAGTCTGGAACAAAACAAAAACTGGAGAGAAGGCTGCAGCCCAGGAGTGCAGGTTGGGAGAGAGGATTTATCTTGTGGGAAGGGCCTCGGAGGTGAGAAGAGAAGCACCTACTCCAGGCACAGAAAGACATCACAAACAGGTGATGGATGGAAGCCGCTTTCAGGTTACATCCAGATTCCAGGATGAGCAGGACGGACACAGTGGTTACCAGGGCCATGGCCAATACCCACTAAAACAGATTTTTCTTTTCTTTTGTAATCAGTAGTAGATGAGTGAAGGGAAGCTAAGGAAAGAGAAAAAGGAGTGGATGGGTAAGGAGAACGTTTGGTTTATGGCCAGCTCGGCAATCATTCCCCCAAGTCTCTTCTTCCAATCACAGACCTTGCTTTTCGTTCAGGGAACACCTTTCCCACACAGTTCATGAGGGTCCCCATGGGGTAGACTGTGCTCCACCTCTGGAAGGGCTTGAAAGGCCCTCTCTAGGGAACTTCAGTAGTTGATAAAGTCATTATCCCAGACATTTGTGTAAGGCCTTATAGGTTAAAGAGCTTCCATGTACCAAAAGCCTGGGGCTCTGGGGCTTTATGGTTTCCTAAACTCATGCACAATCCTGTTTCTTGGTTCACGAGGCTAGGAGTCCAAAGACTCTCATGGCATTAATTGTACTCCAGAGAGGTAGCCTGGGGCTTCTTCTTAAGTTGGAGCAGGAGCAAGTACATTGGTCATGGACCTAGGTCTTTTCAGAAAGTACTGTGTCTAGGAATGATTAGATTATGTTCTGGATAAATCCGATACCCATTTAAATTGGGGGCGCACCTGGAGCTCATAGTGGAGACAGGAAGAGGTCATATTTGGCAACTCCATAGTAAAGAACAGACTAAACCCCACCAATACAGAGAAAGCAATGGCACAGGGATTGAGCACTGTTTTCAAAGTAGATTTCTGCTTTTCAGCAAGCCGTAGGAACAGCAAGAGCCACTGTACAAGGCCTGGCCATGCCTGTATTTGCAGACTGTGCTCACAGAAGGCCAAGGAAGGGAGTCTCTCTTCAGCCATACCCCAAACTTTGGGTTCTTCCAAAACTGTAGGGTGACTGTAGAATCCCTTAAGTGTCTTCTGACCCTCTAACTACCAAAGATATATTAAATTATATCTTAAGCCATAAGAAGCTTGGTGGGTGGGCTGGAATCGGGAACCTGGAATTTGCTCCTTGCTTCTTGAGTCTGAATACTGCTTACGAAGCCTGAAATCTTGATCTTGGTACAGCCCTTAGGCCACAGTTACTCCTCTGGGCAGTTATCCTCAGTGCAGGTGTTTAACTCATAAGTATCTGCAGAGTGTAGACTTGAATGGGCAGAGCTAAAACCTGCTCTTTTGTGATTTAGTAATCCAGGCACTTTTTTGTACGTCAAAGGAGCTGCTATCTTTCGGGCATCCACTGACAGTCCCAGGGCACTTTCCACCTGTCTGGCAGAATCAAGGCAAACCTTGGTAAGCCCTGAAGAGGCTCCCAAGCGCAGCCCTGCCTCCCTTCACTTAGGCCAAGACACTTGTTAACACCTCCTTTGTCTATTCACTTCCTATGGTCTTTTTATTCCTCAACCCTCGGGCTATGGGAACATTTCCTCGGCTCCACACACACAGCTTCTCCGCTCTGGCTCTGAACCCACAGAAATCCTAGTGAGGAGACCCTTCACTCACCCAATGGCCCCAGCAGCAACAACCACAGAAACCCAACACCAGACACTGCCACCAGGGTGCTGAATGGCAGGGTCAGGACAGGGCTTCAGGTGGCTGCAGTTTTCCTGCCCCATCTCCATCTCTGGCCAGCCTGCTGCTAGCTTGGGCAGTCAGCTAGCTTGGGGAGAGAGGGCACACAGAGAGAGTCACAGGGTGACTGTGAGGACATGGAAGTCACCTCAAATCTCTGACTCTGTTCATGCCCACCACGGCTTCCCGCTTCCCATGGGGGAAGCAGAAGGGGAGGAACTGAAGGCCCCACTCAAACAGATGTATGTGATGGGCAGGGGCCAACAAGGTGCCACACTGAGCTGCTGGCACAGTCATTAATAAATGTACTCTGAAGCCACCAAACAGGTCTGCTGCAGGACAGCTGGAGGGCAGCCGTCCTTTCCTGTTGCATCCTGCTCTTTCTTATATAATGCATCTATTGCAGCCATTCCTGGAGGCCTCGCCATGTGGGGAAGAGGTCCTGTCCCAGAGCTGGGGGTAGGGGACAACGGGGACAGCACATGTGCTGGCCCTGACTTGGTGTCATTCTTTTGTGACATTGTTTTGCAAAAGCTATGAACACCCTACACTAGAGGGGAGGATCATCCCAGAGGAAAACCTGGAAGAATTCCCGGGGCTGGCATGGCAGCCCCAGTCTACTGCTCTGGCCAGCAGGGCAGAACCCAGAGAGTTCTGTCTTCCTTCTGCTGGCTCCTCATCTTGGGACAGTGTGGCTGGCTTTGGCCTTCCTGGGGCTGCCTCTCTTAAACCCAGCTCTAACTAGTGCATTTTTGGGGAGGGAATCTCTCAGGCAAAACTCGTATTGGAGAAACTTATTATATTAATGAGAACAGGGTAGTCTTATTGATAATACAGTGGGGTTTTTCTCCTAAACCTCTAAGCTTGTGTTCTCTTGGGGGGGACTGGTGTTTCCTTTTTGTCAGAGGTGTATATGTGCATGCATCTGCCTGCACATACATTTGTGTTTCAAGGCAGGTCTATATTAAGAAGATACAGTACTATTTCCAATTCTTAGGCACTGTGGCTCCAGGTCTGTTTGATATTCTCACTCTCTGGCTGTGTGATGCAGGTTAGATCATTTTATGTTGGGGTCTCTGTGGAGTGGGGCCCTAAGATGGCTCAAGATTAGATAAACCTGGGTTTGAGTTCTCATTCTACCACTTGCTAGCTGTATTTCTCTGGGCAATTCCTTTACTCTCACTCTCTGTGCCTCAGTTTCCACACCTACAGATTGGGAATAACAAGAGCCCTTATTACAAAGCATTGCTGTGTTAACTAAATAAGTTAATGTACACAAAGCACTTAGAAAATTTCCTAGCACATAGTATGTATGCAATAAATATTTGGTATTATTTGAATTATTATTCAGCAAGTACCAGATGGTATTATTATAAATAAAACAGGTGGGAAGTTGGACTGAATCATAACTCAGGTCTTTTGCAGCTCTAAAATCCCACAATTTTATGACACTATGGAAAACTCCATGAATCCTAAATTGATCCTTTGAAGAACAACACTAGCCAGAGGGAGAGAGGCCACAGGGAACCCAGGACTAGGCTGCCCACCCCACTCCTGGACCCTGTATGTGCATTTTTTGGTAAAATCTGCACATTTCAGGTTGGCACAAACTGGAGTAGCCTGTGGCACTGCAGTCTCTTCCCCGTGAATGCAGTCGAGTAAGGAGGTCAAAACCCTTTTTGTTTTGCCTGTTTGTGAATTCTAGCTCCACCTCCGAGCCGCAGCTCTATTATGCTGGGCTGTTTAGCTGGCCGCCGGGGTCAGAGCTAACAGGCTTCAAGTGTCCATGTGGCTGCTGAGACACTTGTTGGCACTTGACTTTGCTGCAAAGCTGGGAGAAACAGAGAAGGGATGCTTGCCGGAAAGGCTACAGTTTGGAACTGAAAGGCATTGCTAGATGTAAGCCTGAATCTGTCTTTGCTGGAAACAGAATATTTGGTTCAAAGCCTCCTTTTTCAAAAAACCCCAAAAGACAGTGTATTAGTTTTCGAGGACTGCTGTAACAAAGCACCGCAACCCAGGTGGCTCGGAACAACAGACATTTATCCTTTCACAGTTGAGGAGGCCAGAAGTCTGCAACCACGCTGTTGGCAGGGTTGGTTCTTTCTGCAGGCTTTGAGGGGAAATTTGTTCCAGGCCTCTCCCAGCTCCCAGTGTCCCTGGCAATCCTTGCAGCTCCTTGGCTTGTGGCTGCATCACTTCAGTTTCTGCCTCCACGTGCACGTGGCCCTCTTCCTTGTGTGTGTCCGTGTGTCTGAACTGTTCCTTCCTCTTTATAAAGACAGCAGTCATTGGATGTAGGGCCCACCCTAATCCAATACAACCTCAGCTTGACTGTTTCTGCAGACCCTATTTCCAAATAAGGTCACATTCACAGGGAGATGGAGGGTGAGATTTTAGACTATTATTTTTCTTTTTTTAAAAAAAGATTTTATTTATTTATCTTTAGAGGGCAAGGGAAGGAGAGAGGGAGAGAAACATCAATGTATGGTTGCCTCTCATGCGTCCCCTGCCGGGAACTCTCCTGCAACCTAGGCATGTGCCCTGACTGGGAATCGAATCGTGATCTTTTGGTTTGCAGGCCCTCATTCAATCCACTGAGCTACACCAGCCAGGGCAGACTATTAGTTTTTAGGGGGCACGGTTCAACCCACTACACAGGACAAACAAGGTCCAGAATAGAACGGAGAGAAAAAAGCGAGAGTTAACTGTTTGACCACTGATAAAACAAGAGAAATCGCCTCGGCTCTGAGAAAAAGTATAAAACAATAGTAAGTGGGAGCTAGCAGACCTCTTCCATATCTGCCCTCCCCACTTTGGAGTCAGTTGTGGCAAATTATAGGACTATGGGGAAAGTAAAACCCCAATAATTAGTGTTCCAATGGAAGTTACTCTATAAAGCTTAAACAAACCTGAATCCTCCCCTCCCCTACTCCCTCCTCACATGGTTCCATCTGTGACTTCCCAGAGTTGAGAGGTGGTGTGAGTAGAGCCCCCTCTGTAAGGAATATGCTCTTTGAATGTGAAGCACATACCTGGTTCCACTAATCAGAACAGGGACATTGGGAGCAACTTTAATTTAATTTAATTTTTCCACTTCTGATTAAATAGCAGCACAGCAAGTTATTAGCTTTCACACATCCATCTGAACACCAAATCATCTAGGAAATAATTCCAGGAACACAAAGAAGGCTGTGAGAGTGAAGTGGGAAATGGTGCACATCTGGCAATCTGCAAGGATTGAATCTGCTGTTCACATTATTTTAGGATGGTTAACACATCCCCCATCCTTCAGGCAGCACAGAAATGCCTCACAGGCCCTGTAGTATGGTGAAGCCAATATGGAGCTGAGAGTCTGAGGTGATGGCTGTCAGAGCCAGGTGTGAGCAAGCCCTGGACAATAGCATGTCACCCTTGCCTCTGCCTCCTCTGTGCTGGGCTTCCTGCCTGGTATCCAACATGCACTCAACCAAACAGGAAATGAAGGTTCAAAACACAGTGGCCCCTTCTGCAGATGCATTCTGGGCACTTCAAGCCTGTCTGAATAACTGGATGGCAAAATGACATTCCAGTGCCCAGCTGCTGGAGGATGATCAGCCGTGATTGCTGAATAGATGAACAGATGAGGTTCCTACTCATTGGGAGCACGTGAGAGGCCATGAAGACTCTCACCTTGCATTTCCCATCTTGGTTCTTTCATGCTGTGACATATCAGGTCCCTGTCAAGCAAGTAAGGCATTCCTGAAGATTCATACAACTGCTGCAGCATCTACTTAGAATCAGTGGCCTGGACTGAGAGCAGTAGACCAACAGACCATATTGCATTTCTTCTAATAATTTAATTATTAACATTTTAAAAGCACTTGAAATCATCACAGCATGAGGTTCTTTTAAATAACTCACAATGAGTCTTACCCCCCTAGTTAGTATTCTCTAGAGAAAAACATTAAGACAAATTAAATATTAACAATTTGATTCTCTTCTATGTCCCATTTAGCCACATAATATGGAACATGTTTTTTCCCCAGCTTGAGTATACTGATAGACCATTTGACTGCAGCTACTATAATTAGAATGTGCATCTTTATGACCCAGCCATTCCTGGAGAAACACTTGCATGTGTATAAGAATGCTCACTGCGGAACTGCTGGTAACAGTAGCAGAAAGAAAGCCCACAACTGTAACCAAACATGTCCATTCTACAGAGTGCATGGCCTCACTTTCAGTTCATGAGGCACATGGCCATACAGAACTGAAAGATACCCAAGTTGAATGGATAGTCAAGTTGCAGAAGTTATGAATGATACCATTTATGTTAAAGCACACATAGCAACACTGGGCATTTTCTATGGGTACATATATGTTGATTAAATGAAAGAAAATAGTGCGCACTGACGAGTCCCAGATGAACAACGATGTGTGCTTCTGGTGAGGAACTAAGCTGGGAGTAGGATTAAAGGGGCCTTTAACATGCATTAATGCAATATTTATGTAATATATGAATAATTTTTTAAAACAAGAAAATGACAAAAAGTACATACTACAGTATGTTGTTTCTTACGGAAGTTGTTCTCCATGAATTCTCTTATCTAGCTGGAGATAAAATGTTATTAAACAGTGTCCCCTAGGATCTCAGGAAGGAACGCAGGCTCCGACAAGAAAATGTAACAGTGTGACAAATGTACAAGACCATTTCCCTACAGAGGGCGGGGGGTGTGGGGGTGGGGGGGTGGGGGGAGTGCTGACCTAGGTAACTTTGTAAATGAGCGGAATCTGTAAGACTAAAGGAAAAGAGACCGCAGGTAAGACTGTACTCCATCTGATGAAGGTGTTCCCATGGGGGCATTGTTTAACAATTTTGATGCTGCTATGGGGGCAGACTGGAATTGAACAATGAAATGGACAATGCATGGTGAAAGCCAGGTTTCCCACTGCTGGAGTGGAAATTTACGAGATGCAGGGGGAGGCTAGAACAATCTAATATGGCAATAGGTTAGAGCTGGAGACATCAGTATTAACTCATGTTTACCTTTAATATAGGTACAGATGGTTAATATAGAAATATGTATAGATCTCTATATACACATACATGGGTTAGAACTTACACATGGTTAGTGTACACACACCTAAGTACTTGCTCTATCAGCTGAGAGGGCCTACAAGCAACAACGCTCTAGTGAGAATGAGCATACCTCCTGCCCAGGTATCAATTTCTAATTCCATTCTTCAATAAAAGGAACTTGGACTCACTGGAGAAATAGCTGATTCTAGACAGTGACAAGATGTATAAGATGAGCCTGAAGTATCTTGTAGTCCCAGAAAGTAAGGCATAGCTAAAAAAATAAAATAAAGTAGCCCTAAAATTGATGGGTATATGTCAAAAGAACTCAGAGCTAACTGGAAGAATTTCCAGTGGCAATAACAAGAACAATTTGAGTAAAAAAAAAAAAAGAAAGTAGTATTGGATTAGAATCCAAAATATAAAATAAAGACCTATGAGTCCGTATTGATATAAATAAATGATGGAAGAACAAATAAATGGGGAAGAAGACATATTTCTCTTTCAGGAATTCCAGATACTATAGGTAGACCTTCATCTTCAAGGAGGGAGAGAATAACTCCCCACTCCTTAGGTGTGGGCTGTACACACTGACTTCCTTCCAAAGAGCACTGCTGGGAAAAGGTGGGGGTAGGGAGTAGCTTTGCGGTGGAGAAACCTGACAGACACAGCCTCAACCAGGTGATCCAGGTCAGCATCAACGCCAACAGTGGTGAACCACACTGAAGGCATGGCAGCCTTGAAATGATGTGGAGAAAGTCACCTCTGTGGTGTTCACCCCCAAACCCATACAACAAGTCTAATCATGCAAAAAATATTAGACAAATTTCAACATAGGGCCTTTCCGCAAATTTCCTGACCAGTACTGCTCAAAACTGTCAAGGTCACAGAAAACAAGGAAAGTCTGAAAAACTGGCACAGCCAAGAGACAGCTAAAAAGATGTGACAACTAAATGTAATGTGTTGTGCTGGAAGAGCTCCTGGAACAGTGAAACACTGGGTAAAGTGAGGAAATCTGGATGAACTACGGACTTCAGTTAGTAATAAAGCATCAGGATCGGTTTGCTAATTGTGCCAAGTGTACTGTACTAGTGTAAGATGTTACCAATAGGGGAAACTTCGTGTGGGGCACTTGGGAGCTGCCTGTAACCTTCTCAAAATTTCTGTAAATCTAAAACTGTCCTAAAAAATAATGTCTATTAAAAAGTGTCTCCTTAATTGCATAAGTTTTTATTCCTTCTTTAAAAAAAGGTCTAAATCTAAGTATAGATTTCACATTTACAAGGACTTATCACAGAATTTTTTTCCTTGAGAAGAGATTTTAGGACTAGGAGGACAGCTATTTGGGACTATAGCTGAAATGATTTTGTAGTTTGATTTGGCAGCTTGGAGCAGTTGACCACTAAGGCCTTTGGAGCACTCAGTGATGGCTGCTGAGGTTTTGGCAGGCCAAGTGGGCAGCTGCCCTGCAATGGGCATTTGTAGGTCAATATTGACCAAAATGGGGCCTGTGTTTGGTGGGGGTAGGGTGGTCATCAGCCCTGTGTGTAACTCACAGTCTACCTCGTCTGCCCCCTGACTTGTCCCAATAGCACCTGATTTCGATGTGGGCAATAGCTGGTGAGAGCTAGAGTGGACCAGGCCTGGTGAGATCTCAGAATCTTTTAATCTCTGGTAACTCTCTGCCTCATTTACTGCCTTCCAGTCACACTGGACTCCTAGCTGTTCCGCAAACCTGCCAAGCATGGTTCTGCCTCAGGGCCTTTGCACCTGCCATTTTATCTTCCTGGAACACTCTTCCCCTGACAAACTTCGTGACTTTCCCCACCACTTCTTTTTGGTCTCTGCTCAAATGTCCATGGGATCAGAGAAAGTTTTGTGATTAAAATAGCAACTCCTACATCATTGCTTAAGTTTTCTTTCTTTGTATTAATATGTTGTCTATTTAGTTGCTTATTATCTATCATCCCCAAATAGAAAGTGATTTCCACAAGAGCAGCGACTTTACCTTTTTTGTTGTTGTTCACTGTTGTATCAGCAATGCCTAGAATAGAATCTTCTGCTTAGCAAGCACTCAATACTATCAGTTGAATGAATACATGAATAAATGAGACTTTTTTTACATCCCAGTATGGTGTATAATATGTGTTGATAAACAAGAGTAATTATATTCACATTGTATTTCTCAGTCCTTTATATTCTTTTTTTAATCCTCACCTGAGGATATATTTATTGATTTTAGAGAGAGAGGCAGAGAGAAACATCGATCCATTGCCTCCTGTACATGCCCAGACCAGGGATCGAACAGACAACCTAGATATGTGCCCTGCCTGGAAACTGAACCCACAACCTTTTTGGTGTATAAGACGATGCTTCAACCAACCAAGCCACAGGGCTAGGGCTCTTTAAAGCTCAGAAAGTTACCTTTTTTATAAACTCTTGTTTGTCTTGGTATAAAAGTATATGCATACATAGTGACTTATTCATCAAAAATATTTATTAAGTGGGTTCTGTAGGTAAAGCACTATGGTGGCCACCAGGGGTATAAAAGGGAGTAAGACTCACTTTCCAATCTCCAGAAGCTCCATCCATCCATCCAACCATTCATCCACCTGGTCTTTCTGAAGCTCTGCAAAGTGCCAGACATGCATGTTTAAGTAGTATTTGGTGTGTCGGTTTGCCATTCTTTCTGGATTGTTAACTCTCCTAATGGCAGAGAACTGAAGAACTTACTTGTAAGCTATGCCAGTGACTAATATTTTGACCTGAACAATCCTTAAACTCTGAGGACTTGTTTCCTCATCTGTAAACAAGGGTTTGAGGCTCCAGTCATCCTGCTTCACAGTGTTGCTGGGAGCTTCAAGTGAGATGATCCAAAATAAATGTGCTCTCTACACTGTGAGTCCTAAACACATATAAGGGATTCTCAGTCAGTAAATGCTAAAGACAAAAATAAAACCCAAACAAACAAAACAAAAACCCAAACTCAACCCTTTCCTCAGATCCCTTCTCAGTGGGCCTCACAGCTTGAGGCAGCTGTTACTGCTGGCGGGCCCAATCTGCCATCCCTCAGAAATTCCCTGGTTGGGAAAAGTCAGAACAGGCAGCACGATTCCTGTCAAGGTGATCCTTTGCAGATTACGTAGATCATCAATAACCTTTGATTAGCTTTGATTTGAGCATGCACCAGCTCTTCCTACCCTTGCCTCCCCTGTGCTGTTCTGAGTGTTAGCAGCCCTCATGGTCTCCTTTTACATTTTTAAAAACCTCGACTTGGCTGATTCTGGAGTTTCTTCTAAGATGGGGTTTCTGGTGAATGAGAGTGATTTCTGAAAGCTGACGTATAAACATCATGGATGAGGACAGGTCCTCCTCCAAAGTCTAATCAAAGTGAATAAGCTGGACAAGCGGTGGGGGCAGTAGGCTGGGGAAGGTTGAGAATAAAATGTGAGGCAAAACAAGATGAATGTGGAGCAAAGAAAGAGAATACAGTCCTGGCCAGGTGGCTCAGTTGGTTGGAGCATTGTCCCGCACACCAAAAGGTTGTGGGTTTGATCCCTAGTCAGGCACATACAAGAGGCAACTAATTGATGTTTCTCTCTCACATCGATGTCTCTCTCTCTCTTTCCCACCCCCTTCCTCTCTTTCTAAAATCAATAAAACACATCCTCAAGGCTTAAAAAAAAGAGAGAAAGAGAGAGAGAGAGAGAGAGAGAGAGAGAGAGAGAGAGAGAGAGAGAGAGAGAGAGCAACAATCCATGTGAGAATATCCTTTCCAGAGCCATGACTGGATTCCTCCATAAGCTCTGGAACTTTCTGGCCTTTGTATTTATGCTCTCCCCAACGGGGTGCAGGATATGGTCAGCAGGAACTGAAAAGGTGGAAACTTTCAGCCAGAGCCAGCAAATTTATTCTACAGAAACAAAGACACTCCTCCTTTCTGTGCTCTCACCTATAAGAGCTAAAATGGTTTCAAACAGAAGAAATTATTTTTCCTCATCCTCTTTCCTACTGGGTCCCTATGTCCTGGACCACAGTAACAACATCTATAATAACAATGATGATATTGCTGGCAGTCTTTCATACATGGAGCACTGAGTCTGAGCCCAGGAGACGCTGACCATCATACAGACACTGCCAACCACAGGCAGCATGAGATGCCAGTCCCTCTTTCCCCCATTTATCTCAGGGTCCAGAACCTTCTGTTAGTCGTGTGCTGATAGAACCTTATCCCTACCAACTTGTGGTCTCTCCCTGTATTCTTTTCTCATGGAAAAATTTCTTCTTCTTCTTTTTAAAAAATCTTCACCAGAGGACATTTTTTTCATTGCTTTAAGGGAGAGAGAGGGAGGAAGAGAGAGAGAGAAAAACATCGATTGGCCACCTTCTTGTATGTGCCCTGACTGGGAAACAAACCCACAAACTGGGTATGTATCCGATGGGAATTGAACTCATGCCCTTTGGGTCTACGAGATGATGCTCCAACCAACTGAGCCACACTGTCCAGGGCCTTAGGAAAAATTTCACATTTGTACAAAAAGAGAAAAGTATAAGGACCACACATGTACCCACAACCCAGTTTCAACAGTTAATGTCTTGCCAGTCCCATTTTATTTACTTTCACCACCAACTGTTTCTTTTAGGGAACGTAGTAAAGCAAACACCTTGACATGGTACCATTTTGTCACCACTTCTTGATATTTTTCATCTTTTCAGAGTCGCTGTTATGAACTGTGAATGGAGGGGGTATGGTGTACACAGGCACATAGTCTGCACTGTTCCTATATCAATTGACCAAACCTAAGCCAACAATCTACTCATTTATTTATTTCTTATATTGTCTTTTGCTAAGAATTGTTCAAGTTGCCTTACTATTATTATTATTAAATAAAACAAGGGATAGAAACTAGATTTACACCTGTGACTGAGGCTGAAGACAGATGATAAAACTAATATATACAGTTATCTTGGGTTCTGAGGAGGATGGGTGGTCGGAAGGGACTCTAAGAGCCCCTAGTCAGGGGACCCAACTAATGGAGAAAGGGGGTCCAGGACATCCCTTCCTCTTTGGAGTTCACAGGACTATTTGATGGGGCTAACAGTGCTGTCCATGCTGGTGCCAAATATAGGAACCGGGGAATGGACAAAGAGGAGAAGCTGAAGATGTAGACTGACTGTGTGAACATACTGCTAATTAATTATATATGTAACTGCTTATCTCGTGGGCTTAATTACCTTGCAGCACGATAATGAACAGATCTGTTATTAAATTCTATTGGATTCCAGAGATTAAAATTCTCCGTGGGCTTTGCTGGCTTTCCTGTGCAGCAGGCTAGGTTGCTGGCTCAGAACTTACAAATATGAGGGGTCTTGCTCCCCACTAGGTCTTTGGTCTCTGAAGAGAGGGCACTCACAGCTTTGTGGAACCCCTTATAGCTCTGAGCTTGGCAAGTCTGTGGCAAATAACTGCCTCTTCTGCCTCTTATAGCTCTGAGCTTGGCAAGTCTGTGGCAAATAACTGCCTCTTCTAGCTATGATCAAGAGGTTTCACAGAAAGTCTTTCCTTGAGCTACTCTGCTGTGCTGGGATAGTTTGGAACCATAAACCAGGACTGTGGATTCATGTGACTTCCACTTTCCTTAAAGCAACGGTTCTAGGGGGCTTGAAAACATATCTAGGGCCCAGCCCTCCCCCAGACTAATGAAATTAGGATCTCTGGGAGGGAGGCCTGGGGCTGTCTACGTGATACTTACATGCCTCCAGGTGGATGGAAGCTTGTGGCCATAAAGCGAGAACATGTCATGAGCACCAAGGCTTGCTTCCTTCCCCCTTTCTTTGTCAAGGTCACCTTCATCCTCAAAGCTTTTGACATAGAAGAGATGTGCTTTTTAGGTTTGAATATTCAGGTCATGCTGGCTTCAGGAAACGAATTGAGAGAAATTTTCATCTTATGCTATGGGCTAAAATAGTTTTAATAACAAAGGCTATACCTGGTTTTTGAAAACTACATTGTATGCACTTATAAGACCATGAAGGCCTTTTAAAAAGGGTAAAAATGGGCGTAAAAATTTTCAAAAGTATTCTGTGGTTATTGGTCTATTCAGGTGTTCTACTTCTTCAGGGACAATTTTGATAATTGATATTTTGCTAGGAAATTCTATCTTTTCTCTAGACTTTCAAATTTATTGCCATAAAGTTTCACATATGATCAGCTTTTATTGTTTTTATTCATTTTTCAACTGGTGACTATTTATTTCCCATTCTAATGTTGCTTTTCAAGTGTCCTCCCCTGTAATAATAATGAGTAATGCTACTGACCACTGACCATGTGCTAGACACATGGTTTCAACTGCTTTACTTGACTAACTCATTTAACCCTTATGATAGATAATTCAATGAAGTAGGTACTCTTATTTTCATTTTCATCTTTTTTTATTTTTTGAACATATTTTATTGATTATGCTATTACAGTTGTCCCATTTCTCCCCATCATTCCCCTCCACCCTGCATACCCCCTCCCACCCACATTCCCCCCTTTAGTTCATGCCCATGTGTCATAAGTTCTTTAGCTTCTACATTTCCCACACTATTCTTGCCCTCCCCCTGTCTATTTTCTACCCACCATCTATGATACTTATTCTCTGTACCTTTTCCCCCGTCTCCTCCTCCCACTCCCCTGTTGCTAACCCTCCATGTGATCTCCATTTCTGTGTTTCTGCTCCTATTCTAGCTGTTTGCTTAGTTTGCTTTTGTTTTAGGTGTGATTGTTAATATCTGTGAGTTTGCTGTCTTTTTACTGTCATATTTTTTATCTTCTTTTTCTTAGATAAGTCCCTTTAACATTTCATATAATAAGGGCTTGGTGATGATGAATTCCTTTAACTTGACCTTATCTGAGAAGCACTTTATTTTCCCTTCCATTCAAAATGAAAGTTTTGCTGGATAGAGCAATCTTGGATGTAGGTCCTTGCCTTTCATGACTTGGAATACTTCTTTCCAGCCCCTTCTTGCCTTAAGGTCTCTTTTGAGAAATCAGCTGACAGTCTGATGGGAACTCCTTTGTAGGTGACTGTCCCCTTATCCCTTGCTGCTTCTAGAATTCTCTCTTTCATTTTAATCTTGGCTAATGGAATTATGATGTGCCTTGGTGTGTTCCTCCTTGGGTCCAACTTCTTTGGGACTCTCTGAGCTTCCTGGACTTCCTGGAAGTCTATTTCCTTTGCCAGATTGGGGAAGTTCTCCTTTATTATTTGTTCAAATAAGTTTTCCACTTGTTGCTCTTCCTCTTCCCCTTCTGGTACCCCTATGATTTGGATGTTGGGATGTTTCAAGATGTCCTGGAGGTTCCTAAGCCTCTCTTCATTTTTTTTTGAATTCTTGTTTCTTCATTCTTTTCTGTTTGGTTGTTTCTTTCTTCCTTCTGGTCCACTCCATTGATTTGAGTCCGTTTTCTTGCCATCACTATTGGTTCCCTGTGCATTTTCCTTCATTTCACTTAGTGTAGCCTTCATTCGTTCATCTAATTTGTGACCAAAATAAAGTAATTCTGTGAGCATCCTGATCACCAGGGCTTTGAATTGTGCATCTGATAGGTTGGCTATCTCTTGGTCGCTTGGATGAATTGCTCTGGGGCTTTGATCTGTTCTCCCATTTGAGCCTTTTTTTTTCTTTTTTTGGTCTGGTTGCAGCTGCTAAGTAGTGAGGGGCAGAGCCTTGGGTGTTCACGAGGGCAGGGCAGCCCAGTTGCTGGGTTGTGACGCTGTATGTGGGGGTGGAGTCTCAGTGTTTTTAGGTTTTATTTCCTGGCGCTGGGGCCCTGCGTTGCGAGTTCTGTCTTGTTCCCCATTTTCGCCTGGATTATCTGTGTGTGAATGTGGGACCTCCTGGTTAGCCAGCTGCCTGTGCACCTGGGGCCTGCTAGCCGTCGCCTGCAGGCCCGGTCTGCCAGCAGCTGCCTGAGTGCCTGGTCCGCCAACCTCCACTTCCTCCTGCCTAGACTCAGCCGCTCTTATTGGTCTGGATGAGTAGTTGTCGGACCTCTGTACAGTTCAATTTTCTCTTAGTTCTGGATGTTTTCTTGTTTCTAAATCCTTGTTGTCCTTAATTTTGGTTGTGGGAGGAGGCACAGTGTGTCCACCTATGCCCCTGTCTTGGCTGGAAGTAGCAAGTAATAACTCTTACATCATGCTTAATGCATGCCAGGCTTTTCTAAGTGCCTTATGTACATTAATTCATTTGATTTTCACAACAACCTTATCCTGTAGGGACCATGATTATGCCCATTTTACATAGGAGGAGACTGAGGCACAGGGAGATTAAAATAACTTCCCCAAGGCTACAGAACTAGGAACGCTGCAGTTAGGATGTGGACCCAGACAATAAGGGTCCAGGAGCCCTGCCCTTAAATACTACAAAAAATGGTTACCACTTGCTGAGGCTTTACCCTGGGGAAGATGCTATTCTAAAGACTTACATTCTGACCCATTTCACATTTACAACCATTTATCTAAGCTCTCAGACTGCTTATTTTTTCTATACTCATACTTCCAAGAAAGCTATTTTACTTTGAATGAAAAAAGGCCTCCTGATTCCCATACATATACACACAATCTGGCTCCCCCAACAAAACAAGCCATGGGCTGGTGACCCTACAGCTGCCCCTAAGTGAGTATCTTCTAGGGTCTGCCGTTTGTCCCTGCCCCTCTCAACACAGCTGTGTCCACCCCTGCTTCCAGCCCCAGTTATAATTATGAAGTGAATGCTTCTTCAGGGGAAAGTCAGACCTTTTAAGGCCTAACCCATTGCTTTCCAAAGTAGGATTTGATGGATCATTTTACTTTCCTTGTCGGAGTCGAGTGGGACTCGACTTCCCAACCTCTGTATGTGATTAACATTTTGATATGAAATAATAACTTCCTTTTACTGCGGGGATCACAGAGGGAAGAGGAGGAGCAGGAGAGTGATGTGGAGGAGGAGGAGCTGAGGAGCAAATGGGGGGAAGGGGAAGAAAACCAAGGATGACTCCATGTCTGTGTCAGGAACTAGGGCCAGGTACTAAGCACACTGATCTCACTGCTGGAAACTCCCAGAGTTTAGGTAGTCTGCTGCACAGAGTTGGGCTCGAACCCAGTATTCCCACTACTGCTCCTGAGAATCTGGGTGGCAGTGGGGGCAGTGGTCCTGCTCAGCAGTCCTGACAAGAAGGGAGTCTTCTCAAAGACAGTCCTCAACTGGGTAAGGAGGTGATAGTCAGCACTGCATCTGCAAAGTATACAAGGTGATTTCTCCAGGGTTCTATGTGCCCCTCAGGGCAACACCGAGAAGGCAGCTATGATTGTTGAGAGGTTGTTTCCCTTTAGAGGTTGATGGCTGTGCCCTGTCACTCAGCTGTGACATAATAGCCAGGTGGTGCCCACACGTGTGGACATGGGCCCTCTGACTGTCCCTCCCTCAAAGCTAATGATGCCAGATATGGCAGGGCTTCCTTTCAGAGCCAGCCAGTGTGACCCTCTGCCCAGTGTCACTGGTTCTCTCCAAATCTGTTTGGTAACTTATGAGGAAATTAGATCTTTCCATCTCAGCAACGACAAAATTGGTCTTTGCATCTGTGAAAATTATGCTCTAGATGACAGCAATCCTGAACATTAATCAAGTATCAGTCACTGACATGAGTGGAAAATAGAGCTGGAGTCTTTATTCAAGCCTTGTTTTGAACAAAGCAAGGGCTGATTGTGGAGAAAACTGGCTAACAGGCTTGAAATAGCTCAGTCGAGTGGAAAGAGTGTGAGCTTCAGGGCTGAGGACTGGTCAGTCCCTGGCTCTGCCTCTGCCTCTGCACACATGTGCTTTGGGCCTCAGTTTTCCCATTTGTAAAACACTGTCCCCTTCAGATCACTGAGAGAACACATGTTAAGTATGTAGCCCATGCAGGCTCTACACACAATGCATGATTTATATTAGACACACTCGAAATAATTGGAGAGAATAGATCTATTGGGGAGAGGGTCCCTTTTCTTGCCAAATATTAGCTCTGAATGTATTTAACGTGTGCTGTGTGCAAGCCAGGTAAATAAAAGTTCTCTTTCATTTCCCACTCAAGTTTCTGAGCTGTCTGGTTCCCATGCAAAGGGCTCTCTCTCCATACTCAGCAGCACCACCCTGACTTCCCTTGTCCTTGTCTCAACCACTCAGCCTCAAATCTTACCCCCTGCAAAGAGCCTTCCACACCAAAATACAAAAGTTGAATCTAATCATGAGGAAACTTCAGGTAAACTAAATTGAGGGACGTTTTACAAAATGCATGGCTTGTTATTTTCACAAGTGTCGAGGCTGTGAACGGCAGCCTGAAGAACAGTCGCCGATTACAGGAGATGGAAGAGACATGACAACTAAATGCAACATGCAATACTGGGTTTGCAAACTTTCTTTGCTATCCAGGGTAATGGGCAAAATTTGAATAAGGTCTGTCTCAGTGCTATTTCCTGGTTTTTATAATACTATGGTTACATAAGAGAATATCTTTGTTTTTAGGAAATACACACTGAAATATTTAGGGGTAAAGGGACATAGTATTTACAATGTACTCTCAAACAGTTCAAAAAGTATATACAGTATAATATATAAAAAATTACCTTCCTCCCCCCCACACCCCGAAAAGCACTACACAATTGGTTGCACTGTCTCCGCTTCACTTTGTGAATGTCCTTGTAATGATTTTTTAAAATGTGAGTGGTGAACAGGAGTTCAGAGACCACCTAATTCACACCCTCCCATGTGCGGAGACCAGGCCCAGAGGGGCCTTGGGCTCCTCACCACACAGCTGACTGCCTGCAAGGGCCTGGATTCCAGGTCCTGACCCCCAGTCCGGTGCTCTTTATTCTTCAGTGTGACCACACAATGCATTTGGCTGCCAAGGAGTGACAGCTGTGACAAAACATTGATCCCTTTGACCTTGGGGGGCAATGGATGGGACCTGTCAGGAGGCCAAGGCCCTGATGTCAGTGTCCTTTTCACCTTTACTCCAGAGGGACACGGGGTGAGAAGGTTGGGCAGCTGCTCTCATCACGTCTGTTCCCAGGACTCAAAGGAACACCTATGTGCTAATGAGTCTGCTTTGTTTTTCTTTCCCTGACCTCTGAAGTCCATTCTCCTGAATCCATCTGCCAACTCTTGCTCATTGAACTGGCTCCTTTAATGTAAAATGTCCAGAACCAAATGCTAGATTTCTTCCCTCCCCGACCTTTCCTTATCTCAATCTAGCATTGCCATTCACCCAGTTCAGTCCAAAACGTAAGAGCACCCTGGCCTCCTGTTCTCTCACACCCAGCCAAACCACCAGCACATTCCACTGGCTGGACCTTCCCAACATATCGAGAACCTGCTTCTCTGGTGCTACCGTCCCCAGCCTGATCCAGACCGCCGTGGCTTCTTGCCTGGACTTCCACAGGCACCTTCTGATGGTGTCCTGCTCCCACCCTTCCTATTCGAATTATGTGTTCCCTACTCAGCAATCAGAGTGAGCCTGCCTCTCCCCAGCTCAAAACTGTCCTGGACTTCTGTCTCACTTAAAATAAAACTAAATCTCCTCAAGGGCTCACTTGACTAGGCCTCCCTCCTCCTTTCTCACCATTCTTCACCCCGAACATCCAGGCATCCCACCGCTTTGTTGTCCCAGGAGCAGGAGATCCGAGGGGCATGCCCCAGTGCCAGGGTCTTTCGCCTGCTGCTCTTCCTGCCCACAGTGCCCTGCCAAGGCCACTCCCTGACTTCACTCTGGCCCCTTTGGATGGGCCTTCTCCAACTTGCTGCTGTGAGGGAGCACTCCCTGACTGCATACACTGACATCTGCCAGGGTATGCAGCGTATGCTTTTTACTCGTTCACGGTCTCTATTCCCTACTAAGTTCCTGGTGGGTGGGAATCTATTTGGTTCCCTCTGTACTCCAGCCACTGCTTGGCACATAGTAGGAACTCAATGTATATTGGTTAAAGCAAGGAATGAATGCACTGTTAAGTTGAAAAAGCAAGGAGTAAAACAGTGTATATAACACACACCCATTTATTTCAAGAGAAATAAACACATCTACGCTTGCCTATCTTTGGGAGGATTTAACAGCTGTGGCCTCTGCGAGGCTGACCGGTGGCTAGGGGCAAGGGTGCTGGGACACTTGTCAGTGCAGGCCCTTTTGGTGCCTTTTGAGTTTTTCTATGGGTACATGCATTACTGATCTGATGAATACATACATCAAATTATTGTGTTGTACACCTAAAACAACTACATTAGACATCAAATACATCTCAAAAAAGCTCCCCCCAAGTGTTGTATGGCACTCTGGCACCAGCATGTGAAAACACAAATGTTTCAAGTATGAAATCATGATAACAAATGTTATACACACAGTACATGATTTTTAAAATTATATTTTATTGTTTATGTTATGACAGTTGTCCCAATTTTTCCCCTTTTGCCCCCTTCCCCCTAGCTCTTCCCCACACCATTGTTCATGTCCATGGGTCCTGCATATGTTCTTTGGCTACTCCATTCCCTGTGCTATAACTTTACATGCCTGTGACTATTCTGTAACTACATATTTGTACTTCTTAATCCCTTCACCTTTTTCACCCATCCCCCTAGTACCCCTCCCATCTGGCAGCCATCAAAAGGTTCTTGGTATCTATGATTCAGTTTCTGTTCTGCTTGTTCATTTTGTTTTTTAGACTCAATTGTTGAAAGATGTATTTATTGCCATTTTATTATTCCTATGTTTTATCTTTTTAAAAATATTATTTATTTATTTTGGAGAGGGGATGAGAGGGAGAACGAGAGGGAGAGAAACATCGATCAGTTCTAGACACCAAACCTGCAACCTGACAAGGGACTGAACCTGCAGCCCAGGCATATGTCCTGACCAGGAATTGAGCTGGGGGCCTTTCACTGTGAGTCAACACCCAACCCACTGAGCCACAGTGGTCAGGGCCCCCTTCTTCTTTTTCTTCTTCTTCAAGAAGACCCTTTAACATTTCATATAAAACTCCTTTAGTTTTTTCTTGACTGGAAAGCTCTTTATCTGTCCTTCAATTCTAATTGAGAGTATAATTTAAGATATGTATAGTACTCTGTATAGTAAATAATTTAAGATATGATTTAAAAAAATTGAAACCATTCAGTGCAGCATTTTCCTTCATTTATTGTAACCCAGGCTAAAAAATATTACATTTTGTGCCTACAGTCAGAGTTTTCAACATCTTACATGCAGAAGTTCCTTAGAGACCTAAATAAAGTTACTGAAAGGAGGACTAAGAAAGAAAAAACAAAGGCAAATTAGCTTTAAGGCTTACTTGTAGGTGAAAGGAAAAAAAGTTTGTATCTATTTAAAACACATAAACACATTTATATCCAACCTGTTAATGTTGCTGGCCATACATAATCCTGATAATAAATAATTATGAGAAGACAGTCATGGCAGGGTTAGTTTGCATTTGTGAGAAGGGGCAAGGGACACTGGTGGAATGCTTAACTTGGACTTGGAACATCTGGGAGAGTGGCCCAGCTCTGTCTCTCCCCAAGTGACTCTGAGCAAATCACCTCAGGGGGTCTCAGGTTCATCTACTGTAACAAGGGGTGCAGAGGTTGAATCTGTCATCTTAGAGGTCTCTTTCCAGCTCCAGTATTCTGTAGTTTTATTTAGAGTAGATGTTACCTGTTGGCTGGCTCACACAAATGGACAGGTGCTATACCTCTGAGGATCCATGTAGACGAAACACTGATGTTGGAAACAGTGATCCAGCTGCATGTCCTCCAGGCCACCTGAACCTGAGCATGACTGAGCCGGAAAGCTGAGGCTCATGCTCCTGCTTCCCAAGGCTGCCTCCTCAATCCTGGGGCTTGGGCTTTTGCACCTTGGGCCTCTGCCAATTTTTATGAGCCAGTGAAACACTCCAGGAGCTGCTACATATGAGCTGAGCAAGTCTCAGGTGTGGACAGGGATGCCTCTGTGTCCCCAGAGCTGAGCCCACCCTGGAGATGAAGAACAGCAGGTGTCTTCATGAGCCAGCAGGACAGTGAACTCCCTTTTCTTGAAAAAATGCTGGAAGGAAAAATTGCAGAAGTGCTTTCATCCTGTTTTGGGGAAGGCCCTGTGTCAGGGAGGGGTGTGGGTGGGGGGAAGATGATTCACAGACCTAATTCTCAGACTATCTGCATGAGAAGAAAGGAAGTGGCACAGAATTGGCCTCTCACTTTGGAATGCCCCACATTATTGTTTTCCTTATATTTGTCTTGTTAACTGTTTTAGACTGAATTACGTTAAGATCACTGTGCATTCTCTCTGCACATGCCAGCAAATTGGTGGATGTATGGGAGTGTGTTGAGTTCCAGAGGGAATTCTCTGTGGAAACTTCACAAAGGATTCTCTCTGGATAGTCCTCAAAATTGAGTTTAGGGTTCGGTTACAGTATGGGTGAGTAAGGGTAAAATAAAAGTACTGCAAGCCAAACAAGAATGAGAAAGAAAATGTGTCTTTCAGAAGAAGTTTGATGATGCCTATGGTTTAGTTTTCTTAACTGATGCTTTTCAGCCTAATTCTGTCCTTTGAAAGCTCAAGTGTTCCAGTGTTTGGAGTTGTCTTTGTGGGGGAGAGGGGAAGGGGGAGGAGGTGCACAAAGTCATCACACTCAGAAAAGGGCTACTAAAAGATGTTGTAGAAACTCTGTCCCTGCATGTTAAAGCAGATATGAGAAAACATTTGGGCTGGTGGATCTAAATTGAGAGAGCTTCAGCATCAATCACTTGGGGGCAGAGCCTGTCCTTATTTAAAAAATCCCAGATAAGATTGTAATTCAAACCAATTCTCTGCCACCCCCCTGAACCCTTTCCCTTCAGGTCCAACCCTTCTGTTGAGAGCAACTGTAGGAGCTGTCCTGGACACTTCTTGCTTGAAAAAATGAATCAGCCTGTGAAGCATCTCCCTGCACTAAAATTATAAAATCTTAATGTACCTACAACAGTTGTGCCCCACAGGAACCTACAAGACCTTCAAATGAGACAACTGGGGCTTTAATTTACTGACTTCCACCTTCCTTCTTTCCTTCCTCCTTCCCTTCCCTTCCCCTTCCTTTTCCTATTCAAATGCACTGCACAGCAGTGTGTATAGACTGAAGGTACTTTAGAGAGAAGTTGGGTTGAAAAGTCTGTCTTGAAACCAAAGGAAGGTAAAGTCCCCATTTCCAGTGCCTATTCTGTCATTCATTTAGTCTGCATTTCAAACAATACATTTGTGAGCAGTTAAATATGATAATATAATTTCATATTTAAATAGTTTTAAAAAATGTTACTTTTATCAGTCTTCTCAAAATCTGTAAGCCCCTCCTGAAACTAAAGCCCTAAGTCTTTGAAAGTGAATTTTCTTTTTCTCAGTTTGCCATTCAAAGCTTTCCATGGCCTGGGTCCACTGTGATCTTCCTAACTGGTCCCTCACATCCCCCTCAACCCATTCCTATGGCTGGTTGCCTCAGGGTTTCAAATTCGTTAATGATAGAATGATTATTGCTCAGGATTATATCATTAGGGTTATGGATGGATTTTAACTAATCCCCAGTTGCTCAATATTTTTCTGTTCCCCTCTGAATTTTTCCAAGAATGGTCCAAGGAAGGATCTAGTCCTGTGGTTCTCAGCTTTGGCCAGTCATTAGAATATGGAATTATGGGGAAGTGGAGGGTGGGAGGTAGGTTATTTATTTTTAAAATTGATGTATAACACACATACAGGAAAGGGCATGAATCACAAGTGTGCCAACTGATGACACTGGGCACACAAAATACCCCATATGTCACCAGCACCCAAATCAAGGCACAGAATATTATCAGCATCCCAGAAAGGTTGGGGTAAGGGAGGCTCTTAAAAAATTCTCACTTTCCCAATCCTCTGAAATTCTGATTCCTAGATCTGAGGCGATGAAGCCCAGGAATTTGCATTTTTAAGACTCTCCCTAGGGAATTTGCAAACACTGCCAGATTTAAGAGCCCAGGAAATCTACCAAAGGCTTTCAAATTGCCCATAGGTGTCAATTTGGGGTAGGGTGGGGGTGGAGACAGAGAGCTGTCAGACCTGCCTTCCCCTTCAATCAGAGCCTTTTGTTATCTTTTTCTTACACTGGGCTACCTACCATCTATGGATAAAAGCAATCTCTTGCTCCACAATTCTGAAAATGCCCTCTATCAGTCAGGGTTCAACTGAAGAAGCAGAACTGCAAGGACAGACACGGATACATATATATATTTGTCTACGTACTCTGTGTGTGTGTGTGCGCGCGCACGCATAACAGGTATTTAATCTTTTGCAACAGTAATTGCTGGTTAAATAGCCTCTATAAACCTGGTATTTTTGCATCTGGTGTGGAGTACATGGGACAGAGAGCAGAGAGTTGGGAAGGAAAGAATGGAAAGGGGAGAAGACCAAGAACAATCTGGAACTTACAAGCCTTAACTGGAACCCCATGAGAAAGGACTGAACTCATGTGAGGTCTTTTTACCTTTGACCTTGATGGTATGGGCATCATCCAGAAGCCTGGGACCTTCATGAGGAAGCAAAGCCCATAAATGATCCAGGGGAAGGCGGAGCAACTGCAGCTTTGGCCGCTGCCTCATGCCAGTGAGATGAGCCAGCAGACAGGTGACAATCCCTGTGTTGCAAAATGGCTGCTGCTTCCTTTGTGCTCTCCGGAACATCTGAGAATCTCTTTGTGGCCCTACCCCATTTAGAAACCCATAGGACAGGGGATTCTGGGACATGTAGTTCAGCCTAGCCAGGTCAAAAGCCACCAACACCCATCTGATGTCAGGCCCAGCATCAGGATATATGAAAGCTTCCTAGGTCACCCTATTGTGCAATGGATACTGAGTAACACTGGCTGTCAATCTTAGTACTATCCCAACCCAGGGTCCAAGAATATAAATTCTTTTCTGTTTTTGCCCCAGGAGGAACATAACAAGATCTGATTATTTTTACAATGTCCCTTAAATGTTTTTTTTCATTATCCTGTTTTCCTGCATCTGCTTGTCCTCTCTTTGCAAACTGAGCCACAACCCTCATACAGTCCTCAGCACACCGGCTGCACCTTGAATGGGGCCACTGCTGGTTATCCTCCTGGTGTAAGTGGATGAGGAGCACAATGGGCAGACTGAGATCATCCTAATGCCTTCAAACTCACAGTGAACTGAGGACTCAGAATTTTTCACTACTAAGCTTCTAAATGAAGCATCTTTTCCTCCTAGGCATAGACTAATTAAAAGATTAGCATGCACACAAAGCAGTCAGTGAACACTTAACTGCCACAATACAAGCAAGAGTTGGCAAGAGCCAGTGCTGTGGACTTGCAGGTGGCTAAGTTGCCTGCCACTGCTGGATCTTTCTCAAGGATGCTAAAAGAGAAGGCTGAGAGGGGCCATTAAAAAAGAGGAAATGGGAAAAGAGTTGGGGGCCAGAAAGAACTCAGGTTCAAGTTCCATTGCTGCCACTAACTAGCTATGGAGCTTGGGCAAGTCACCTAATGTTTCTAAGTCTCAGTATTAGCCCTATCTCTGTATAGAGTCATTGAGAGCATCAGGAAAGAGAAGAAATGTGAAAAAGTTTGGGGGGAAGAAAGTCTAAAATCACGGACATATCTGTGTACAAGGAAGTAGCATTAGCTCTGTCAAAGACCACAATGGTGTATGGAAATAGTTATCTATATTGTGGATTATTTAAGCCCCTTGCTTTCCTTTTCTTATCTATGTGGTTATTTCTAATGAGATCTGCTGAAGTGTGAGACAGGCACAATTGATTAAAATTAGTCTTTGGGATTTCCTTTGGCTTTCTATTTTTTTAAAGATTTTATTTATTTATTTTAGAGAGGAGAAAGGAGGGAGAGACGGGGAGAAACATCAATGTGTGATTGCTTCTCGCACACCCACTACTGGGGACCTGGCCTGCAACCAAGGCACAGGGCCTGCACTGGGAATCATAGAACCGGCAAACCCTTGGTTCCCTGGCTAGCAATCAATCCACTGAGCCGCACCAGCTAGGGTAGCTTTCTATTATTTTTTATACTCTCCCTCTCTTCCTCATTATAGCAGACAATAGGAGACTGCTGAGACCTCGTTTTAAACTCTCTAAATAAGTTTACAATAGAGGGAATCTTTCTAAGAAACAGCAGCAAAAGAATCTTTCTTTGCAAATCTGAGAAGTAAAACCAGGAAGAGATCAGGCAGTGCTGCAATATATTTATTGTTTAAAGTAGTTTTCTGTGCCTGAACTAGATTTTAAGCTTCTTGAGGGCAATGCTGGCTCTTGATTGCCCTTTATTTGGATCTCCCAACACTGCTACCCTCTTTTGGGTTGTCCCCCCTACTCCAGATTTCCAGAGTCCTGTTCTTGCTGATTTGACCCTCTGGTAAAATTGACTCTGACTTCACTTACTCACTTAGTGGTAAATGTCCCGGTGGAACTGCACTTACTAGGGGTGAAAGCCTTGAGGTAAAGGAATGATGTCTTAGCTGGAGGGAGAGGCATGTCAAAGATTACCCTAAACACCCCACCATGAAGGCAGTCACTTTAGACTGGCATTTGCAGGGACAAAAGAAGCAGAGAAACAGTAGGGATAACAGTAGGAATAAATTCCTCTAAACAGACCTTTGTGGTTTTTAAAGATTACTAAAGATCAGGAAGAGTGAGGGCACAAGCAACGTGGCCAATGTCAGGGTCTAGCTCTTATTTAGCAAGGAGTCTTCAGTAGCCTGAACCTAGAAAAGCTCTATCAATAGGGCCTCTGTATTACCCCTCAATTCTGACCAAGCTGCCAGACAACCCCTCTGGTGAATTTCGAGATGATTTTCCAATTTTTCTCTGAGTAAAAAAGGTAAAGCATCATTTATTATAAGGCACCCCCAAGGCCAAATTCCTGAAAGGCTATAGTAGGTAATGTGAACCCCAAGTAGACCCATTAAAAGAAAAGTTTGCATGGTAAAATAAAGCACTGACACACAAAACCACACAAAACAAATACACATATTGCACTGGGAATGATTAGAAAGCAGATGGCCTGGTAAGCACTAGGCAAGTAAAGGAAGAGCACTTGGCCAGCCACTCAAGAAGCCTACGTATGTGTCTACCCCAAGTTGCAGCCCCTCCCGCTTCCAAAACAAGCACTTACTTCCTTGTGTCCATTTACGGTTTTATCACCACGTGTATCCCTGGACACTGTTCAATCTTGTCCATTTTTTTAGATGTCTCCTTTTGTTATGCGACCAGTTCTCCCTTCTACTTCTTTTCCTTACTATTTATCTGTTGAAGACTCAGTCTATCTAACCTGCTATTTTTTGCTGTCTGGATTTTGCTCTTGATGCACATCAACACATTCAAATGCTTTCATTCTTAATGCAAATAATCACCCGTTAAAAAAAAAAAAAGCTGTATGCAAGCCATGTTCTTAAGGGGGCACAACCCACCATAATCACATTCCTGTGTGTCCTGTGAGTGTGAGGGCAAAGGGAACTCTCACAATAGAGGGGACAAGGCAGCAACTGAAATGTGATCCGGAGGGAGCTCTCTGTGGAACTAGTGATTTATGAAAAAAAACTTTTTTGCAATTGGAAGTGACCAGGGAATGCTTCTCTTTAAGGTCTTCCAATATAGTCTGCTTTAGTAGGAAGCACATTTGGAACACGGTTTGGTATCACATTATGCTCTGGGGTCCAGGGCTGTGTACCGGTAGGTTTTATCAAAGATGATTGAATAATAGGGGCCTGGATGAAGTAGAAACCTAAGGAATCTAAACCACTAACCAGAGTCACCAAATGTAACAAGTATAAATGGTAGATGAAAGGAAGATTAGATCTGGCCTTTTACTATGGTTTGGAGCAAGAAAAATAACCTTATTTTTTTTCCCCTTTTTCTAACCTCAGCAAGCAGTCCCACCAACATAATAGCATTTTCAAAGGCTTTATCAAATATAAAGAGTGCATCCACTTAATGGTGACCTCTAGACACCCCCAATAACTCCAGGACCAGAAAGTATATGCTCCAGAGCTATGGCACCCCCACACAATGAACCCAATAGATGAGCAATGCCATAGCAGGAGATGAAAGTTTTCTAATACTTTAAATATGTTTGGGGTCTGTTTTGATTTGCACAGGGAAAAAAACTCCAAAACAAATACGATAAACATATTTAAACATCAAGGCATTCTTGAAACCCAACAGGCTGCCAAAAGTACCTTCAAAACTTTATTACAGTATTAGTTTTTCAGCCATGAGAGTGGCCTAAAAGACATCAGAGGAGAATAAAAGAAATTAGGCAGATGCACTAATGACCACATTCTGGTTCTCTATTCCTATTTCTTTCTTTGGTTCTCCTAGGGGTGGTGTTTGTGAAAGAAAGCAGGATTGTGTATTTGGTGGGAAGGAGCAGGGAGGGAAAGACAATGGAGAGGAGGACTTAATGCAAATTGGACAGGCAGACAGATTTTCTTCCGGGGCACAAGAGTTTTTAAAATTGCTTGCAAGATTGGGTTCCTGCTCTTACAGTGTAGATGGTAAGTGATTTCCAACCCTAGTTTTTACAACACTCCAGGGTATATCTAATGATTGCAATCTGTGTATTTAAAGTTCTCAAAACCAAATTAATTTGAGTTCACTTTCACTGAAAAGGCAAATATAATTTAAAGCTTTTTTTTAGTTATCGTCTCGTCTACTTTTCTGAAAGATCTGATACTCCTTGGATTTCCTTCCTGCCTGGCCCTGTGACATGGTTAGTCTGATGTCTCAGGTCTAACCACTTGCCTTCCTGGCTTCCCAGCTTCTCCCCAGGCCCTGTCTCTGCATCACCAGGAATTCCACAGAGTTCTTCCCTAAATCCTCTTCTTGTGCCTGCCCCCACTGCAGCCCCTCCCCCCAACCCCTTCATGGACTCCTCTCTTCTCAACTCCAGACCCTAACAACTACCCAGTGTATGAAATACTCACCATCTGAAATTCCTGAATGGCAGGGTTGTTTAAAAGTTAACCAGAATGTAGGGAGGGGGTTCAGTCTAACATGGCTTCCATGCTTCTATTAGCTCACTTATCATGCTGGGCTGGGCTTGGTCTAAGCACATTACATGACATTTAATCTCCATCTCTCTGAGAAAGCATGATTATACCCATTTTTCACATATGAGAAGATTTAAGCTTGGAAGAGAGCAGGGGACAGGCAAGGCAGAGCTAAGCTGTGAACCTAGCTCCAGGTCCAGCTCTGAGTCATCAAGCTCTTCTGAACTTAAGAGCTTTGGGGTTGCTCCTGTGGTAGACCAGCAAGAGGCCAGGTCAGTGGTCATGGGCTCCAGCTCTGCTGCCCCTGCCATGCAACCCAGGGAGAGGGTCCTGCCCTGCCTGTAACCAGGTGCCCCACTGACACTGGCCTCACCAGGAGGGTCCGCTGAAGTGAGGTGGTGTGTGAAGCCTTTACTTCATGCGTCTGTATACTTCTGAGGCTGGAAGGGACTATGTCTCTTGTAGAAGGACCAGGGCCTCGACATTCTTTTCTGACAAACTGTGTGCATCAGCTCATAGAAAACTCTCTACTGGTAAGACTAAATATTTAAACCTCCAGCTGTCCAAGAAATCCTAGATCTTGGAGATGTGGAGAAGAGGACAGAGACATGTGTGAGTCTGTCTTTAGATTAGTAACACACTGTTGTGCCGTCGCTGCTGAAAAGGCACTGTGGCGGGGCCTTCAAACCCTCTCTGAACCATTTTAATGTCTCTGCAATACCACCTCCTTTCCCCATTGACCCATGCTCCATACTAAACCTCGCAGAAACAAAATATTTGGTGGCCTTTTCTTCCAGTCTGTTCTTAACTTTTTCCTACTGTGCATTAATTTTGTCAGCCCAGTGTCGAGCACTGGAGGGGAAGATGATTGCTGAAGTAGCCGTGGAGTTTCATTTATTCATCATGTCTTTCTTATTCATCAGAACTCAGCCCTGAGATGATTTGTATTGAGCTTGGGCTCAGCTTGGGTCACTCACTCCCAAGGCCCACACACACAGACTGGCTGGGTCTGGATTTGGCAGGGAGGTGAGGCCTGAGCCACTACACTGAAGGAGTAACCAATCACAGGACTAGGAGCTCAGTGTGTGTGTGAGCACCAGAAAAAATCTCATAGAAATCTGCAGGAGCCCTTGCATGAATCTCGTACCACAGATCCCTGCCTGCACATACAGCCCCATTCCTACCAAAACACAGGGAGTTAAGAATAAAACCACCTTTGAAACCGAAACCTAATTCTCCATGGCAATCTATTAAATAACGAAGGATTTCTAGGCCTTATTAAAATAAATGCTTAGTGTATTCTCTTATCCTCTGCCGTTCACTTCTTCACTTGTTAGCACCTGCTGGCAGCAGCTGGAATAATCTCACCAATTTTGCTGTATGTGCAAATCAATTTGATCTCCCCCACCCCTACCAAGACAAAAATCAGTAAAGTGATTAAGTTACAATTAAGGCATGTCACTGAAAGCACAGACAACATAAAAAGGCTGAGAAGGACTTGCCCTGAGGTCACTACTAACTCCCTTCTACCCAAGTTAGATGATTCCTGCCCCCTCTCCACTCCCTTCTCCTTGTCTTCTTTGCTATATGTGGTATTGTAAGTGATAAACGAGACGACTCCTACTTCTTGAAATTCTTTCCTCTTTTGGCTTCCATCATGTATCCTCATGCCAGATTTCCTCCTGGCTCTTGTACTGGTTCCCTAGCTGTCCATCCATTCATCCATCCAATAGATGTTTGACCCCTCTGTGTCAGGCACAGGGAAAAGTGAAAGTATATTTATATCTGACAGTGCAGTTAAAATGCTTTTACAAATATGATTTCATTAATTTCTTGCTACAACCATGTGAGGTGGCTGCTGGTACTCCCCCTCCAAACAGGATGAAACCGGCTCTGAGAGGGTCTGTGATTTATTTACAACAGCACAGCCAGCAGGGGGCAGTCTGGAAATGAATTCAGGTTCACATCCCAAGAAGAATTCACACATACTAGTCAAGTATAATTTCTCAACTAGCTTCACTGTTCCCAACTAAAGGTCATGATCCTGTCAGTACCATTTATTGAGGCTGTGCTAGGCTCTGAGGGATGCAAGGACTGGGTCCTGTCCTCACAGGACTTGTAGCTTACTGTGGAAGACAGACATTAATCATATGTTTACACAATAAACATTTGTTTTCAAGGTATGAGGGAGAGCTGACATAATTATGCAAATCAGGGAAGTGTTCCAGGAGGAAGTAATCATGAAGATGCATTCTGAAGGATAAGTCAGAGTTAGCTCCAGGAAGGCGGGGGGAGGGGGTGTGAAAGAAAATCACAAACAGAGAAGGAAAAGCACGTGCAGGGCCTGGTGGCAGGAAGACTCAGTGTGCTGAAATTCTGAAAGCCCGGCTGGACTGGCATGTAGAGAGTGAAAAGCAGCCTGGCACAGGATGTGGCTCGGACCATGCAAGACTTTGTAGCCATGATAATAATTTTTTCCTTTTAGCTTAAGAAGCCACAAGTCAAGAGAATACTATGGTTAAGTTTGATTTTGATTCTGACTTCTGTGTGTAGATGGATTGTACAGGAGCAAGAGTGGAAGCAGGAAAAAACAACTGAAGGCTTTGGTAGTTGTCCAGGCGAGAAGTGATGGTAGCTTGGACCAGGGTGGTGGTGGTGGAAATGGAGAGAAGAATCCCACAGGTGCCCCCTGCTCTGCTCAAGCCCGTTTTCTCCCTAGACCCTGTCACCAGAGTGTGCTCACGAATTTGCAGTACATGGAAGCTTGTCCACACTTCGGGCCTCTGTTGGAGTCTCCTCTTCCAGGAAGCCTTCTCTGGACAATGCGAGTCCTCCACAATCTTTCTGAAGGTGTGTCTATCTTCTGCAATGTCCATCTCACACCTGATTCTTCTCTACGGCTTGGCTGTTCTCTGGTCCATTCCTGGAGATGCCTCATTTCTCTTGTTGTCTTGCTTTCTCCCTTTGGAAAGTAAATGCTTTGTTGGCATTTGCTGAATGGTATCAACAGGGCTCCCTGGGAAATTACACTTGTAAATGATTACTCATGCCAATTGCTTTTTTCCCCTAAATTAAACACTGGTTGTATAATCTGTCTTTATGATCTTGTTCTATCAAAACATATGTCCCAATTTTTCTACTATTTCCTCTAAACTCTTTTCCCTATTTCTCCTAGTAAAAAGCAGTTTCAGGGGGGATGGAGTGGGGGTGGGGTAGGGGCAGGAGTGTAATTAAATAGGGGCTATCTGACCAGAATTCCTATACCTTTTAATGGGGTATTTGATTAATCTTTTCTACAGGCACCATTATTCATGCCTTGATGGAATCTCATTTTATAGCCCTTAATACATTGGACCCAATTTATCCACATCACATTGTATTCTAATACTTGTCATCCAAGTTATTAGCTATCTCCTTCTCAGTGTAAAATCATCAGCAAGTTTGATTAGCTTATTCCCCAGGGATGATAGTGAAGATAAGAACAGACAGTACAATACGACCATCACCAATGGCTCTGCCTCATTAAGAGAAGACCGCTAAGTGGAATCCATTTATGGAGCTGGGTTGGCCAAAATAAACACCTGCCCCATGGCAGGATCTCTGTGTGGGACCCAGGAGCCACAGCCACAAAGGGCCAACTGCTGCTGTGCCTAGTGCCACTGAGCTATCATCCTGAATGGGATCACATTAATAAAAATAGTGGGGATCTTCCCCCTCCTGCTTCCTAACATTCCCCAACCCCCATGTATTCTTCCTGAGAGGCGCAGTCCAAGACACCACTTCTACCTTAAGCCCCCACTCTCCCCATCAGGGGCCTGCAGGCCAGATGATCTGGGAGACACACACCTATGTACACCTCTTTCTCCAGCACACAGTCGACTCTAAGCAGCTAGCCCCTTCTTCCTGTTCTCTGGAACCAAACCTGGGGCTTGGAACTCATTGGTGGCTTCAGTTCTTTCTAAGCAAGATCACTTCTGGCCTAAAGAGAGAAGGGGCATTGTGTGACCCCTATAGGACGGTGGGCTCAAAGCCCACAGAAAGTTTCTGATGCCCCCTCCTCTGTCTACCCGTCTCTCGTCAGCCCAGTCAGGTAAAACTGCCACAGTCTCCTCTGGAGTCCTTTTAAAAGCTCCCCTCATCTTTTGACCAAAGGCCTTATATCAATTATTGTTGCACTCTTCTAAGCCTGGAAGGGGAGGGCGGAGAGGCTTACTCTCTGCTATGGCAGTGGCACTGCTCCTTCAAGAGGTAGAGCCTCATTCCCTCCCTGTAGAGCGAGGGCCAGACTTAGCGACTTGTTCCTGATGAACAGAATAATATGAAGTGGCTGAGACTTGGTCATGAAAGGCATTTTGATTTTTCTCCGTCTCTTCCTCTATTGTTGTCTCTGAGGGACGTTAACTGCTAAGTCCCGAACATCCCTATGGAGAGGTCTAAGGTACTGAGAGGGTGGTCCTGAGGCCTCCTGCCAATAGCCAGGTGAGTGGGCTACCTTGGAAGTGGGTCTTCCAGCCACAGCCAAGCCCTCAGTGACAGACAGCAGCTCTGGATGATAGTCTGACTGCAGCTTCATAAGAGACCCTGAGCCAGAACCACCCAGCTAAGCTGCTCCCAGGTCTCTGACCCATGGAGACTGCACAAGACAATAGATATTTGTTGTTTTAAGCTGCTATATATTGGACTATTTGTTATATAATGACAGGTTACTAATACACTCTTACTACCTCAGAGGAAGGCCTTGGTTCCCTCCTTCCTTTCAATTTCCTTTTCAGGTTCCAGTTTGATCTCTTCTCTGTTCAGGCAGCCTGTGCCCCTCTAATGCCTTCTACCTGATGAGTCAGTGACTTCTACCATGTGTCCTTACAGTCTTGAGGACTCTTTCCTGAGATGGGTGGACAGGGGGAGAGGCCTGGGTTTGGAATTCCAGCCCTTTGCCTGCCATCCAAAGCGACACCTGGGATCAGGAGAATGACTTTTTACAGAGAGCAGTTTTCCTCAGGCCATGGAAGTCTCTCTGGTCTGAACCTGGGGGATGCCTAGTGACTTCAGTCAGTGTGACAGCCAGTATAAATACTTCACAAATGTGTTCCTTTTTGTATCCTATGTCCATCTCCTATACCCTTTTTGCTCTTCTGCAGTTTCTGCAAAAGGTCATGTCTCATTTCAACTTTGCAATTAGGCACAGCTGACATTATGTGCAGATTCCAAAACTGGACGGAGATGCAATTTGACTTACATGTTGCAATCTGGCTTACATGTTGCAAGGTGCCCCACTCCACTCCACCCCACTGGCTGCATCCTGCCAGCGCAGACACAGTCATGAAGGAGGCAGTGATCCAATTCTCACTTCTCTCAATTATACAAGGGATAGAATGTAGTTTGGGTTAAAAAAATCCAGGTTGCTCTTCTATCTGATCAAAATCTCAGTTCTATGGGGCAAGATAGGATAGTTATAGATGTTGATCTCTTGGAAGGCTTGGAAAGGGCAACAAAGCAGTGATGTTAAGCAGTGGGGTGGACCCTAAGGCAGTGGCTCTCAAAGTGGTGCCCCCAGGCCAGCAGCATAGGCATCCTCTGGAGGCTTGGTGGAAATTCAGATTCTCAGCCCCACTACCCCAACCTACTGGATCAGAAACTCTGGGGGCAGAGCCCAGCACTCCGTGTTTTAACAGCCCCTTGAACAATTCTGATGCATGGCTAAAGGTTGAGTATCGCTGACTTAAAGGATTAAATATCTAAATCATTCATTCATTCATTCATTCATTCGTAAAGACACTGATTGAGTACCTACTATTTGCCAGACACTGGGGCAATGACGAGGAATTATACAGAACTCTGTCCTCAAGGAGCCCACAGTCCTCCCCTCTCTTGCTTTATGACAAAGAGGGCAGGAATTTGAAGATGCTAATCCAGGGAATGGAAATCTTTACATGTAACTCTGTGCAATGGACAAGAGGCACACTGAAATTGTTTTTTTCCTCCAGTAATGATCATACTGTCAAAATAGTAAATCTTCTACAGTAAGTAAACGTGTGGGTTTAATATATCATGTACAATTGGCTCACTCTTTTAAGTGTAAAGAAATAAAGATTATGTAATTTCACCATGAATGAAATGCAGGATGCCTTAAAGATTCACTTGGGTTTGTGCCTGTCTTTTAACAAACAAACTATTCTGTTGTTTTATCATCTTTGATTAAATAAGAGTTTTCCCCTTCTTTTTCTGTAAGCCTAAGAAAGTCACAACAGCTAAGATGTACTGTGTGCTTCCCTGACCTTATAAAGATGATGTAGCAAAACACACACAATTGGAAGAGGAAGAACAGAGGCTGGGAGAGGCAGGAAAGGAACTCAGACTCATCTCTAAACTTCATGTGAATTATCCTCCTGTGCTGTACTTTCAGCCCCACTGGGTCATTTTGCTGCTCATTAAAACTACTGATTAATTGGGAAAACATACAAGGAAATACCACCCCTCCTTTGAAAGATTTCTAGTCTGAAACAACTGGGGGATTTATTTTTAAATGTTAAAGTTCATGCTGGATTTCTCCTTCAGTACCATAGATAATTAGGAGCTGACTATAAACTTGTCATGGTCACCAGCATTAGTGGCCTGAGTAAAAATCTCTTCCCTGCTCAACAGATCCAGATTTGAGAAAATACTTCACAAGTGCTCCTTTTTCAGGGTGCCTCAGTGACGTTCAATGGCTCAATGCCACATTATCAGGGCAGATGACTTTACTGTGGTTGGGGATGAACTTGAGTTGATCTAGCCAAGCCTGAGCCCTTGTGACTATGGATGCCCATAATCCAGCAGCTGCGGGGGTGAAGGGTGTAACTGAGAGCCACAGAAGAAATCAAAGCAATCTGGCAGGACCAGCAACAACTCAACCCCTTGGCATGGGCATGAAGCCTGCCCCGGATAGCCACACAGGCCTATCCTTCATTTACAGGGTTTCATGAGTCACCCACATGTTGATCATCGAGAAAGATCAGGAGGCCTCATCTGCTTATTGCACCCTTGGGAATAACCTGGTGACTTTAGTTACATGCACCAAGAAAATCTAAAGTCCACATGGGCTGTGTAGAAACTATGTGGGTATCTTTCAAACCCCTTACAAGCATGCAACTTGAGGTGAACTGAAACATATCTGCCTTTTCCTCCTGGCTGTCTGTAATCACAGCTTTCTAGATCACCAAGTCCAACCCCTATCTATTTCTCACTGGGGGTGCTGAGAAGTTGATTTGATTAGCAGCATTCTGTAGAACTACAGATATGAGATGTTGAGCTAGCAAAGGTATGATTTATTTCAAGATTCTGAAATGAGAAAGCACCTATCAATGGCACACCAGAGGCTGGGAGATTCTTTGAAAGCATTTCATGCATATAAGTGGCACATGTGATGAAAAAATTTGCTTATGGTCACAATCCCGATGGCAGGGACCACCCCACTGTGCTCCCCATCCTCTCGGAGTGATGGCTCCATGGGAAACTGCTGGGATTAGACAATCTGGCATTTGGACACCCCATATGCTGCCTCATTTATCTACCTGTGACAGGGACAGTGCTGGAAGAGAATCAAAAGATGACAAATTGCTTCTGTTTTAAAGGAGCTGTTCAGGATGGGCACGCCCAGAGAGAACCAGGTTTCATGCCAGGAGCCATCACTTCATCCTGTTTTAAGGCCACATTTTGGCAAACATCAACCAGCACGTGACTGCTATCTCCTTTCACCAGTGGATTTAAGACACTTGCTCTGAAAGCCTAAAATCTAGTCATTCTGAAAACATGTGCAGCAGACAGCAGACCTGCCCACACACTGTAGTGAGGCAAGATGGCAGGCTTCACGCACAAGTTCCCGATGGGACGGACTTGTCTGATGTTGAGCAGACAAACTGGAATGATTTTGCAGGATTCTACAGTAGAGATAGGTAGGGTATTGGTAAATGACTGGGAAAGACTGACTCTTTCAGGAGGAGGAATTCTCCAATTTTTTGTTTACACAGAAAATTCCTAGGATCCTGGCCACTAGAATCTGCCTTTGTGGATAAAGAATCCTCCAGCTTCCAACTTCCCTGTGGGCAGGGAGAAAGCAGGTGGGAAGTTTCAAGATGGTCCACCTGAGTACAGGTCAGTCCTCCATAACACTTTTCTTACCAGCCAGAGGTCCAGCTAGGGACCCATTCCAGCTGGGCACCATTCCAGTGGTGGCCCTGCTTCCCTTTTTTTAGCCAATGCTCCCTCTCTGGAAATGACCATGTAATTCATGGTCAGCACACTCAGTCCTCTGCAAGTGAACTTTCCTCAACCAATCCAGTTTGTGTTTCTTCTCTGCCATGTGCTGGAATTCACAAGGCCAGAGAAATGCTTCACTATGCTTATGTATATAGATGCCAGGTGCTCTTCTAAGCATTGCACTCATCCCTACTCATTCCATCCTCCTGACAATCTCTGAGATAGATACTAATACTCTCATCATTTTGTAGATGAGGAAACTGAGGCACAGAAATTGAAGGTTTGGCTGAAGGTCACCTAGCTGGTGAGCATCAGAGCCACGGTCCTGCCCAGATAACTTGGTTCCAGGGTCTGCCTGGTTCCTAACCCCTCTTCAGCCTCTCCTAACATAACCCTCTGCCACACACAGCAGCCAAACCCCATGTGGGCACTGGTTTGCCCAGGCCTTCCTCATTCTCCAGGCCCAGACCTCTAGAATTCAGTGGGTGCTTGGAGCTGGAGCACAGGCCAGGTGTCCAAACATTAGTGTGGTGCACATTTGTTTGAATGTTTCATCACATTGCCCCAGACTGCTTCATAGATGGTCTCTCTGTCCTCCTTCCTTAGACAAGCATCTGGTCCCCACCCCCACCTCTCTGGCAATGATACTGCTGCCAGCGACTGATGTTCCCTGCCCATTATATATTTCAGCTAAAAACTTCTATTTTCATGTGTCAGTGAGGCATATTTATAGCACTAGTCACATGCCAAGGCATTTACAAATTTATCATTTCTAATAATAACCTTGGAGCATAACCACCATGCCCATTCCACAGATGGGCAAAGGGAAGTGGGAAGTCACAGCAAGGTTGCAAAGGTGTCCTAAACTGCCAGGTCTCTTGAGCCACTTATGTACAATCACTGAATTGCTTCCTCTCATCTTCCTGTTTCACAAACCTATCTAAGGCCTGGGAATGAGTGATGTTATCAAGATTGAGTTGTACTGTATCTGTGTCTATATTCCAGAATACTAACAGGCAACTCTAAGCTCTGGTGGTAGGAACATCAGTGTTTAGCTTTCTGCCAAAACCCATTCTCATTAGTACGTTTGCATGCATGAAACACATATGTGGAGTTTTGGATCTGCACAATTCTTTCATCACTCATTGTAACTAATCAGAATGCTGAGTGGTTTATTCTCAGGTAGAACACAACCAAATGCCTTCAGTGTCTGCGGAAATGACTGCAACTTCTGTTCTGATGGAATCTTCCGGTCGGGAAATAAAAGGGTAGATCATAATCAAATGCAAACTGAATAATATTCCTTCAGTATCAACACTGTAAGACTGTTTTCCAAATAGTTATTACAGAAAGCCCAGATCCCATGTGAAAGAGACAGATCAAAGCTAGAGGATATGTTCATTGCATGTAGGTCTGGAATTAGAAAGTGAAAATGTTCGAAGTTTCATAAAGGCAAATCTGCCTCTAAGAGTGAACACATGAATTTGTTGGTGCTGTGCATTTTGTTTCACTGGGATATCTGTTTATGGAAAATACACTGGGGTGAGTGTCAAGTCTGGAGTACAAGTCAGCCCAGCCCTGTCCATTTCAGTTCTGTGACTTCAGAAAAGTCATGCAACTCCTTTGAGCTTCTGAATCAGGGAAGCCAGCACCTACCCATCTACTTTACTGAGTTATGAAAATCAAAATGAATGAGCTACATGAGAGTGCTTCATAAATGACAAATGCTGTAAATATTTCTAAAGATCTATGACCATCCTCAAAATGTGGTAGTGAGAACAGAAGCTTCTCATCTCTGTTTTCTAAAGAATCATCTAGAGATACGGCTGGGAAGTGGCATTTGGGAGCATGTCCACAGAAGGCAGTCTCCACCACAGCCTTCGGAAGCTGGTGACACACACTGTTTTCACTTGTTCACCACTTCGACTCACGTTCGCCTTTCAGTCCTTGCCTCACCACCAATGCAATGCATGGCACCTAGTGGGTATGCAGAAACATGAGATGAATCAAAGAATGCCAGCCTCAGGATTTCAGTCCCTCTGGCTAAGAAAGGTCATTTAAGAGAAAGGAACTGGGGGTAGGGGAGAGGCCAAGAGAAGGAATTTCTGGAAGCCTGAGAATGGGGTGATCAGCCGACTTGAACTTAAGGGACTTCCCAAGACAAGTTGCTCACTCATATTTGAATATCCATTTTGCCTCCCAGCTGGCAGAGAATAAACTACCTGAACTAAGGGAAGATTAGTGGAAAACATGTGTGTCTCTTGTGTTCCTAGAGTGGATCCCTAGAGAGTTATAGTCTGGGGAACCCTCTCCCCCTGCTCTTTTTGCCTCCATTAGTTTCAATTTCCCTAGCTGACACCATCTTCTTACTGTCAGGGATCCAACAGAATCACACTCTATTTATCCTGCATCAGATTACCACCTCTAAGATATTTTCCTGGTCTCTGTTGGTGGCTTCCTGCCACTATCTTCTACTTAACAGCTCAAGACATTCATTAAGAACAAAACTAAAGCCTTCAGCAGGACTTGCACTTGGAATCATCAGAAGTGCTCTGTGATCTTCACTAGAATACATACGTGTGCTGCAGAGCTGCCATTTGGATCCAGAGCTGACTGCCACACATGGCAGGGAAATTACATGTTGGACCAGGAGGAGATGTGATCAGTGGGGATTTTCCCTTTAAAAACTTACAGCAAAAGCCTGCCTGAGACCATTCAATATTCATAAATGGAAAGCAGAGATGGCATTTCTGTTCCACCAAGAGCAATAGCTATTTATCACAGCAAATGACTGAAATAGTTGTACGTACAATGCTTTACTCAGTGCTGTAAATTACGGTTTACAGAAGATTAAACTTAAGCCTAATGCTACCCTTGAGCTTCAACAGCTGAGTCCTAAAAATGGATACCTGTTAAGAGGAGAGAATCTTTTTCCTGGTTACTATTTAAAAGTCAATGTCTATTAAAAGCTTGTCTTAAACATAAATTACCAGGAAGCCTGACTCTGGGCCTAGGCAGGCTCTTCCTCTGGGTACTGACTCACAGAGTCCCATCTGTGTGACACAGTGATAGGCCTGAGACTCAAAACATGTCCTGTGCTGACTTCCAGAGGGATGGAGGAGAGAGAGACTTCACAGAGGGCTAACACTCACTTGCAGTGGGGAGGGCTTTGGAAATAAAACAATCCTGAACCCTAAACTACTTCAAAGAGAACATTTCTTCTAGTATCTGCTGTCCTATTAAGTATCAGGAAACCCTCACCTAGAGCTGAAGCCCCACTTTTCCTTGGTAAATTTTATTCTCCAAGCATTTACTCCTCAAAGTGTGGTTCACATACCAAAAGCACCAGCATCACCTAGAAACGTGTTCGAGACATAGACCTACTAAATCAGAATTTGCATTCTAGCAAGAAACTTCTGGGTGATTCATATGAACATTAAAATTTGGGAATGAAGGTACAAGTAAGCAGGTATTAACAGGGAGAAGCTCACTGGAAATCTTATACATGAAAAACAGGATTTATAGGAACAGGCCCTAGCAGTGGACCCTAGGATACTGAGTTCTCTTGTGTCCAGTCCTACTTTGGAACACTTTCAGGAATTTGAGAGATAGGTTTTTATGAGTTGGGAATGAATATATCATTCTGAACTTGAAAGCTAACCCAAATCACCCCAGGGTGTAATATGGAGTAAATTAGTGTAGAGCGCATACTTTACAAATCATTCAGGATACTTCTAATTCCCCTGTCAGGCAGGAGGCTGAGAATGCTGGGCAATGTTTTGGGCCAGAATTTCATTCTTTGTTGTAATTACCAGTTGACTTTAAGTAAGAAAAGTATACAAATGTCTTTGTGTTGTTTGAGAAGAAAGATTCAGGAAAACTGTAGTCTTTATTAGAAGAAAAATATCCTTCAGTATGCATGCTAAAATGGCAATCACTGCATAAGTAGATATTTACAGACATAGACAGATTTAGAAATAAAATTTATTGAGGCCAAGCTAGCAGAGAGAAAAATAGAAAGTGGGTTAAGAAAACTTTGCTAATGTAACGAAAGTCAGGAAAGGAGTACAAAGAAGAAAACAAAATGCAAGATAAACAGAAACACAAATTAAAAGACAAAAAAGTCCAAATATATAAAGTTATCACAATAAACGTAAATGGATAAAACTCACCTATTATAAGACACTATCAGATTGAACTTTTTAAAAAGCCAGCTATATACTGCTTACAAGAGAGACACCTAAAACAAAATGACACAGAAAAAGTTGAAAATAAAAGACTGGAAAGAGACAAGGCAAATACATATTGGCCAAAAGAAAATTTGGTAGCAATGTTAATCAGATAAAATGGGACCTAAGGAAGAAGCATTAATAGGGATGAAGACTCCACCACTAGAAAGACAGGAGCCACAAACTTATATGCATGCAACAGCACAGCCTCAAAACTGTAAGGCAGAAGCTTGTTAGAATTCTAGGAGAGACTGACACACTCACAACCATCATAGGAGACTTAAAACTCCTTTCTCCGAAATTACAAACCAAGCAGACAAAAGTGGTTGAGAGATTATATGAATAATAAAAAAAGAGAGATTATACAAATTTTCTAATAACATATGACACATTAAAAAAACTGATCACAACTAGCTAGTCACAAAGGAAGTATCATAATTTATAAAATGGTTAATGTAAGTCATATTCTCTGGTGGCCATCAAAAATTAAACTAGAAATAAAAAATAAAACAATTGGAAGGCTTCCCCTTACTACATTTTACATTTGAAAACTAAAACTGCAGCCCTAAATTACCACTTGGAATAGGTGTGAATTTTTTCCTACATGTGGCATAGTTGCTAAGGGACCAGGTTAATTTCCATGACATTCATCGGGGGTATCACCAGAAACAGGAAACTCCCCAAATGATTATAGCTTCATTAGTCTGTACTTTGAACTAAATTCTAAACCAACAGGACAAAGAGGTACCTGATGTTTGGAAGAGTGGGAGGGATGTGTGTGGGTTAATTATGACCTAGTCATGCAGGATTTGAAGCTGCTATTGGCTTAGACCTCAGACTGTGCCTTGTTCTGCCATTTTCTACTCATCAATGCTGGCTGGGTAAAAGAGACTGTCCTGGGAGTGTGCCTGGCACCTGGAAAAGGTGCCATTCAACTGACAAGGAATCATGCAATTAATAGCATCCTGGAATCAAGCAAATACTGTAGTTAACAGTTTGTACAGGACCTTCTGTCCACTCTTTCACAGGGCTGAGCACTTCTGAAAAATGATCAGGGAATGCTGCATAGGAGACACACAAGATAAATATAGGTCCAAGTGTCCCTGTGGGGGAGAGAGCACCCCCAAACAAAACCAAAACCAGACCAAAGGTCCTTCCCTTGGGCTGTGCTGCTGAATAACAGAACAAATATTAAAAAGGAAAACACCAAACAACCTAAAAAGGATGAAATGCAGGATCAAGGTAATATTGATCAAATCACTGATGACAGATCTGCAAATTCTTCAGGTGAGTGTGGGTGGGGAGATGGAACAATAGGAAGAAAAAAGAGGACCACACAGATCTTCCGCCTGTTTGGAGGCACCAGTGGTGGTCAAAACAGCCTGGTGGGTTCCTTGCTCGCCAACATTACAAGCCACAGAGAGGGGCAGCTCTCACGGCATCCACCCCCTCTCAGCAAACATACATCAACATCACTCCCCTTCAAAGAACAGCTGAGGCAAAGGCTTACTGTGAGGGTGGAGGCTCCTCACCACCAAACCCTAGGGTGTCTCAAGTGGTAAGAAATGATGGGGGCAGCTGAGAAAGTGGTACAAGAATTTTAGAAGCTGCTGTCCAGCCCTGCCTCCTTAAAACACATCAGGAACTTGATTCATTCGTGTGTGGAGTCACCATCAGGATGATGTACTCACGTGACAATAACACAGGTCACTGAGTTAGGGGTCAGTCAGGTCCAGCATCCACATGGCCTTACTAATGGGGACCAATGCCACAGTGCTCCTGGTGAGGACAGGCACTTGTTGAAGAGGGTTATGCATGGGGTGGGGGGGCCACATAGAGTTGAGCAGGAAACCACAGCCACAACACAAATGAAACCACATTTGTCTTATAAAAATGCACCCCTAGAGAAGGCTCAGTAATTTGAAGAAATAATTCCTGGCGGAGAAAAACAAAACATCCATGATGCTAATAAAACAAGCAAATAACAAGGTTAATCAGAAACCAAACCTCAGGAATCTGTCATTCCAGTTTTTTAAAACAGACTACAGTTGCTTTCTCTGGAAAAAATTATTATTCCACGTGAAGCAGGATTCATCAGAGTGAAATGTTTTACTTACTCTGTCATCACTTTCCCCCTACATTCACATTCCCCCAGACCTGGTCATTCCCCATGTGTCTCCTGCACAGCAATGCCCCATCTGCACTCAGTTTTCAGAAGTGCCTGGCCCTGCAAAGGAGCAGAGGGAGAGCCCTACGCCAAATGTTAACCACAGCACTTCCTCCACTCCAGATGCCATTAATTTCAGCTGCCACATCACTTTAATAGCTCCTTTTTCTGGAGAAGGGGGGAAGAAAGCTTGACGTAGTAAACACACAATGACACTAAGAGGCACTTTGGGTTTAGAAACAGTAGTGCATCCCCAGGGTCAGCCTACACGCAGGTCCCTCATATGTGACACTTTTGGAGGAAGCTGTTAGCGACCGGGGTGAAGCACTGAGAATGAGCTCCTTGAGCAAACGCTCCACAGGCTCTTCAAGAAGGAAGGCTGCGACAGCGAGCTGCAGCTCGGACAGGAGTTGGGTTCAAGCATCTGGATATGAGGTGCGAATCATGTAGAATGAAAACCACCCCTGAATGCCCTTCTGCTCACAAAATCCAGTCCACGCGGCTCATAAGAGTCCATGGACAGTGGATTCTCCATGGCCGGTTTCTCCTCCAGTGTTGGAAGAGATTTTTTTTTTGTGCTAAGGCACCAGATGAGGGAGTGGGCTTGTGTTTGGGGCCACATTATTAGAAACAAAAGTGCATTATTATTATTATTACCCAGTGCTTATGGCTGAATTCAGATAAATTAAGAGTGATGGACCTCTAAAGCAAAAGAGACGTGTTTTTTTTGGTACCCCCAGACCTTTGAGTGCTGTGACAGGCTCACTGCTGCTGTGAATCTCCCCCTGGAATGGAGTCTGGCTCACAGTGTTTCCCAAGTGTGTGTCCACCCAAACTCGAGCTGTCAGAGCAGTGATTTACTTCTTTGGGAAAGGAACACTGTTGGTTGGGGAGGTGCTGCTCTACTCACTGCTCAGGACGGAAAGAATTCCCAAATGACCTTTGAATCAGTGCTGGCAACATTCTTTCCTTGGATTTAAATAAAGCAATGACTGTTCCCTCAATTTTCCTCAGTTGATACAGCTCTGAGGAATGGAGTAGCCTGTGCTGTGAGGACCAGCCAGCTATGAGTCAGAGGCCGGGGGTCAGGTCACTGTGCAGGCCCTCCAGAATTCAGCTGTGGTCCAGATTAAAGTAGCAGCCTCGCCAGTACTCAGTGCAGAGGGACCGTTCCCCGTGTCAGCTTCTCCAACGACATCTGAACAGAGATGGCCATTCTCTTTCCAGGAGCATTATCTTCTCAATGACCACACTCGCCTACATGCAGAATTTGGCTCCTTCACAACTGGCAAACCAATTTTCCTTCCTTGCTTGCTTCCTCTCTCCTTTATTGAGCACCCACTATTGATCCTGCACTCATCATGTTGACTCGGAAAATGTAATGCTGAACATGACAAGAAGGCTCCTTGAATCACCGAGTTAGGGTGTGTGTGTGTGTGTGTGTGTGTGTGTGTGTGTGTGTGTGAAAGAGAGAGACAGACAGACAGACAGACAGGGATGGATAAGAACACAAGCATTTGCAATAGCTGTCATATGTGCAAATATTGGTGAAGTAGAGAAGGCCAAGAGATTTGAATTGGGATTTCAGGAGTCCTTCCTTCCACCTGTCTGCCCTCCAAGTCAGGAAAAGTGCTCCATGCTGGGACTCAGGGACACAAAAGACACAGTTGTAGTCCTCAGGAGCTCAGCATCTAGTGTTCACAGGTGACTCTGCTGCAGTTATAGGTGCTGTAGGACACAGAGATACAGGGGACAGAGGGACCAGCTGACAATTGGGTTGGGTGGCAGCTAAGCTCAGCAGAAATGCAGAAAAACACCTAGGGTGTAGCAAGACTAAAAACAGGTCTTTTGGTGATGTAAAAATGAAGTCACCTGACCTTGGAAAAATATCCCAAACACAACTAAAATGGTTACTGTCAAGGTCAACAACCTTTGGCAGCAAATCTAGTAACCTCCTCTCACTCAGCCTCCTGCATCTGACCAGGACTCTGAGAAGCTTTCCTCTCTTGGCTTCCACGTCGTCATCCTCTGCTGCTTTTCCTGCCAGATCACTGGCTATATTCCTTCTAACTAACTCGAAATGTTGACTCTACCCTTTTCCAATTCAATCCATCAGTAAATTCTGCCTTTTCCATTTCTAAAATGGATCTCAAGTTCACCCTTTTCTCGTCTGTATGACAAGGCAGTAGGCCTTGCAAAGTCTCCCAGCCTCCAAGCAGCCAGAGTGATCTTTTAAAATTATAAGTCAGATTATGTCTTTCCCTCACTCAACAGTGTCTTCTCACCATAACCAGAAAAAACCCAAACTCTGGACTCTGGCCTAGAGGGTTCTGCAGTTCTCTGCCCCACCTACCTCCCCGAAGCCCCCCAGCACACCCCACCTGCTGGGCTCTCTGCTGGGTCACTCTTGTGCCAACTCTTCACATGGCTTGGCCAAATTTTTGTTTATATTAACTCACCAGAAAGTAGGTTTCAAGAAAGCCATACCCTCACCTATCTCGTTTGACCATTGTATGTGCAGTACTAGAACGATGCCTGGCATAGAGTAGGTGCTTGATAAATGTATTCCAAATGAATGAATGAATCAAGCCATGCGACTTGAAAAAGGTAATCCAAGACATTCAGCCTTCAAGAAATAGGCTTTGATGAGATTATAAGCAGAAGTTTATTTTCATTTAAAGACAAATTCAATAATCCTAAGGTTATGAAGATCCTAGTAATCTATCTCTGAACTTGAGCTGCATCACTACATTGGCTATTTGTTTACTTATAACATTCCTACTTAATTCACAGAAACATGCAAGAGAAAAGGGTATTTCAATGAATTTGGAGGAAGTCACCTACTGTTTGTGGGTCTCATGGTCTGCTCATTTGTTAGAGATAAACGAGAAACTAGAGGCAGACCTGATGGTGGTGCCCACCCCACCTCTTCTACAAGCTTTAGGCTTTTTATTTTTTGATATTTAAAGGCCTATTTAAAATGCTGTGGCTAAGGCTCTGAACACATTTACTGTAACTGATTTAGTGAATGTGCTCACTCCCTTCCTCTCTCCCTCAAAATTGTTCCCAAGGCTGTCACCAATGCCAAGAAGCAGACAGGATGGTGGTGCCGTCACAAGAGACAGAGGCTGCACTGCCCCCAGGCAGCTGTCATTTGGTCCCCGGCATCCCATAGGAAACCAAAACGACCTTTCTATATTAAAGTCTAGTTAAGGTGTTGCAGAGAGTTTCAGATCCAAAAACACGTCATCGTTTGGTAGTTAAAGTGATCTGGGAGTCAAACAGAGATTGGAATCCTGGTTCTGCCTGATCTTGAGTAAATTTCGTAAATCCCCTGAGTCTCCCTTTCCTTGGGTGTGAGATCGGAATAACACGGCCATAGCACCTTAGGGAGGCCACAAGACTAAATAACACATAAAACACTTAGTACATATAAAGGCTCAGTAAGAGTATTGGCCTTACTGCTATTGTCATTTTTAGCATCCATTAGCAGAGTTCAACAAAAAATCCAGGGTCTGAGATCAGGTCACCCTGCTGTATTCTAGACCCAGCATTAACTCTAATCTGAGCAGTAGTGAGTTCAAAAATATAAAAATTTAAAGTGGAACAAAATGCGGTATTTTGTTGTAGATTCTCCTTGTTGTAACGCTTGGTCTAAGCATTTGCTAATCAGTCAGTCCACCACTTTCCTTAGGATCTATTACAAGGATTTTCTTAGGCTCTATCGTATTACCTGCACTTCACCAGAGACAATGGAAAGATGCAACAAAAAGAAACAACAGCAGATATTGCTTCTGATCATAGGGAGCCCCAAAGACATATCAATCCAGGAGTTCATTCTGGATTAGAGATACATTCATCAAATTAAAGTTAAAAAGAATCCTATGGACAAAATAAAGTTTGCATAGATTCACATGCTCTTGCCAAGTCTTATTAGTTAATACTGTCCGACTTGACAAAGAATATATGTTTGATGAAATCGATTTCCTTTATTTATTTTATACTTCCCTGAGGTAAATAATCTAGTCTCATAAAAGACAATTAACAATAACAACAGAAGACATTTAATCTCAACAAATTCAACTTAATTGACAAAAAACCCTGAGCCCTGCGCTGTGTCAATTGGGGCTTTCAGGGAAAAAGTTCTGCAAGCTAATTACCCAGGGATGGTCCCCCCTCCCCGGAAGCCAATGGGTGCTGACATTGGGAGGGGCCGACTTTCTCTTGGGTTCAGAGGCACAAACAGTTTAGTTCCTCCTAAAGGTCACCTGGAGACAGATGAAATAAAAAGAACAATTGCAGAAAACCCTGGAACCTCATCAATGAGGCTCCTATGTGTAACACTGCTAAGCTGTGCTGCTCTTGGTACCCAGCCGATATCAGCATCTGGATATGCAAGGAAGGAATGGAGGTGCCAGCTTCCATGAGCAAGTCACTGTCACTCATTTATTTTGCAGCTCAGCCTCTCTGCTTTAGCTCACAGTTCATTAAATTCTACTGCATCACCATCAACATGCAAAACAGCTCCTTGAAGGACATTCAAAAATATAATCAGAAAAGAGAATAAAAAGCCCTCTCTGAAAAGAGGGAAAAAATTAATCCTCTCATCTATCGAATGACATCCAGTTTCTCTGGTTCTAATACATTTCTTTTTAACTAGCAGTGACATTCAAGGATTATCTCTGTCTGATGGATGGGGTGTGGGGCTGTATGTTTCTCTGCTTAGAGGGCAAGCACCAAATGTGGCTGAAAAATTCTGAAGGATCTGTGTGTATAGATGTACTGTCTCTTTTGCTTTGTTTTTTTCTTTTTTGATTTTGAGGTGGGAAGGACTGCAACTTATGGGTTTCTGGAAGATACCTTGTTTGAGGCTTTGAATGTGATTGTGATGAGGAAATTACCCTGATGATCACCAGCTCTGTGGAAGTTGAAATAGTAAACTTTCTACATGTTGCCATGTGATTCCAGAGAAGTTATTTCTGAGCTTAGTGTACATGTGCAATATGTACATTTTAACTGGGAGAAATTTTAAATATAGAAAAGCATGGAATATGGTATGACAAATGGGGGTGTTATATTTTACAACAGTGGTTTTTAATGGGGGTAACTTTGCTCCGTAGGTGACATTGGAAAGGCCTGGAGACAGTTTTGGTTGTCATGACTAGGCAGGGGGGCTGCTACTGGCATCTGGTAGATAGAGGCCAGGAAAGTTGTTCATTGTCCTACAGTGCACAGGATGGCCCCGTAACAGAATTATCCAGCCCCAAATGCTAAGAGTGCTGCTGTTGAGAAACCCCACTGTAAACTAAGTTCATTATGTAATTGTATTAGCAGATAAAAACAGAAAAAATCATATTTCTTTCATTTAGGCAAATCATACAATTTCATAAACATTAAACCCAATTACAAAATTACAACTTGGGTTCACCTATTTTTTTTTTAAGTTTTATTTATTCATTTTTAGAGAGAGGAAGGGAGGGAGAAAGAGAGGAAGAGAAACATAGATATGTGAGAGGTACATCATTGGTTGCCTCTTGCACACCACCAACTGGGGACCTGGCCTGCAACCCAGTCATGTGGGTCTGACTGGGAATTGAACTGGTGATGTTTCACTTCATAGGCCAGCACTCAATCCACTGAGCCACACCAGCCAGGGCTTTCTTTAATTATAATATTCCAAGTTGATTAAAAATATGTTACTACTAAAAATAATGAAGTATTTTTTATCACAGGCACCTTGCACTTCCTTATGTTGAGCTTACACACAAGCCTGTGCACACAACTGGACCCTACACACACGTGAGCACACACACAGGCACATGAACACACCACACACAGAGGATTCTTTTTGGAAGAAATGGCAGCAATGCCCTCTGGGCTGAGGTTGGGACCCACCACAGCATTAACACTGGAGGAAGAGTCACACATGGCACCTTTCCACTCTGCAGTAATTACAAGTGAAGAAGACCCTTTGGACAAGGATTCATTAAAAATCTCTGCAACAGTTAACTTGGTTAACGATAGCATAACTTTTTTTAAAAGCAAGCTTTGTTTCATGACTGTGCTAAGTACCTTCCATTTATGAGTTCCTTTAATCATAATAACCTTATGAGGTAAACTACTATCCCCATTTTAAGAATAAGAAAACTGAAGCACAGAGAGGCAAAGGGACCTGCCCAAGGTCACAGAGCTAGTAAGTGGTAGAGCTGGAACTAGAATCTAGCAGACTGACCCCAGAGAGGCTGTTCCCAACCAAAAGGCTCTCACATCCTGCCAGTGCACAGGCTACCACCTGGGACTGGGCTGCCTGCTGAGTGGGATCAGGACTGCCAATACAAGGCTTTTTGCTTCTGTTTTCCCCCTTTCTCAGCCATCCCTAAACAGCCTCATCCACTCACCTAAGGGACTTGAGAAACAAAGCAATCCCTTAAAGGTCTCCTGGGAAGGGGTTTACAAAGCACCTAAAGGGCCCTTGTACAGACTTAGGAAACAGACCCAGGGAACCAACACAGGGGGTGGGGCACAGATGGTGGCTCCTAGAGTGCTTCCACTCCATGTCGGGTGAAGGACCTCCCGAACTTTTCACGTCTGGGACACCAGCCTGGGGCACAAGTCAGGAGCAGAAGGAATGTAGCCAGTCCTGGAAGGTGGCTTCACATGACCCCTAGGTAACAAGGTGGCCAAAGCCAGCTGGACCTTGGTAGGGACCCCAGAGAGATCCTGAGAGCTGATGCTGGGTCCTAATGTGAACATGAACATATTTAGAGAGCCAGCCTCTTGGGACTCTTGGCAACATGATCATCTTCAGGCCAACAATTCTCTCCTCCAAGAGTGTGGAAAGCAGAAGATGAATCACAGGCCATAGCCAGCAGGCTAACCTCACTGTGCACATCCCCTGAGATGGGGCAAGAAATGAAGACAGGAAGCCCTTAACTGATTTGGTTTTCCCATTTTTCATAAGAAACATTCAACTTAATAAAAAAAATAGCCACACTTTTTTGACAATAACAGTTACCCTTTCTTTATTTCCTTACTGTGTGCCAGGAAACTACTTTATCTCTGTTTCTCTTGTAACTCCATAAGGCAAAGACAATCACCTTCATAGCAGAGTAAAATGAGGCTTGTAAAGGCCATGTAATTAGCCCAAGGTCATATGGCTAGTAATTTTAGTGGACAGTCTAACCTGGGTCTGTCTAACTCTGAAATTCATGATTTTTCTACTACGGCTTGTTCACATTACCTCTGACCTCCAAAGTCCCCAGAACCAGGTGCCTAAACACATGCACACAAATACACTTTTAAAACTTAAACAAGTAGGAGACCAAGATCTTGAATGCTGCCGTGTATCCATCTCTCTATATATGCCATGGACCTCAAAATCCAGGAGCTGAATCACAGGTGCTGAGAATGAGCACACAGTCCAATCCCTTGCCATCTAACAAGGTGACAAGTCTAGGTCCCAGGGCTAAGCAGAAGCTGAGCTGGGATTTGGCCCCAGGTATGTTGGCCTCTGGACAGTGTCCCTCCTACTGCATTGCAGCTCTTCTTCATGATGATTCTGGGTGCTGGGAATGCAGAGTTGAAAAGGCCTATCCCTGGTCCTGAGAGGTTCCTAGAAGCTGGTAGATGTCTGAGACAGTCCACAGGTAACTGAAGTGTGTGGCAAGGGGTGGGAAGTGGCACAGGAGAACAGAGTTCTATGGGCCAAAGGGGAGAAAGATGCCATGGGGAGAAGAGGGAGGAAATGAGTCCATGCTCTGTGTGTATTCATAAGAAGGAGGCTTACATCTGTCATTTTGTCCCATGAGGCAGGCAGGGGACTCATTTTGTAGACAAGATGGAGAGACAGGAGGCGACCTGCCTACACAGGTTAATGAGGAATCATGTGAATTGCTTTATCTGTTCTAAAGCCCATGTTCCCTCCACTACAACAAACCTCAAATGCTGTTCTATGAGGGCCTGGCAGGTTGGGAGGGCAGAAGCAGGCCAGGCAGGTCAGGAGTAAGTCAGGTCAGAAGTGGCTCGAACAACCCACGCCAAGTTCAACCCCGATGGGTCTGCTCTGTATATATATTTATAGATTGGGGTTCCACATGAGATTCTATTTAACAAGAGCTCTGCAGCTAACAAAAATGAGTACTATGTATGAAGTGCTACCTGGCAGGTGAATGCATCAGGCCTTGGAATTCGGGCAGGGCAGGGACAGCATGTGGTCTCTGCAGACAGGCGGTGAGGGATAATGACTAGCAAGAGGGTGAAGCATGCACTGCCCTGACTCTGGAGAGAGTGCTTCTAGTGTTCAAAATCAGGCTCTGCATCTGCCTAGCTTTGAGACCTGGGGCAAGGCATTCCCTAAGCCTTACTTCCTCAATTCAAAATGGGACCATATTGGTCTTACCTCTTAGGACTGTTGAGAAGAGTATGTGCTCAGAGTCATGGAGAGTACTTAGCACAGTGCCTGGCACTTAGAACAATGACATTCTTATCTGCTTGTTGAAACTAGTGAGACTAAAACATCAAAGAAAGAACTATCATGAAGCTACAGGAGGGATTCTTAGGATAACTAAGAATCCTTAAGACATCCTTACTGTCCCCAAAGCATTGCTATGGCTCTGAGCTCTGCCTTGCATTCTCCTTGCCTTGGTAAACATGGGCTGTGAATCAATGGGACACACACCTGAACAACAAGGTGTCCTCATTGCTGCTTGTCAGCTGGTTCAGCAAGAAGCTCAATGGAGACTGGGCTTTGGATGATAAGGTCAGAAACCCAGACCCCCAAACTAATTTACTGCCACTGCTCAAAGCAGATGCCACAAAACACTTGGTTCTCCTCCTAAGCTCAACTTAGCTCTTGTCCCAAAAGGCCTAGGAGAGAGGAAGGCACAGGTGTCAGCCAAGCCAAGCCCTAGGCAGGGGTATCCAACCTTTTGGCATCTCTGGGCCACACTGAAAGAAAAGTTGTCTTGGGCCACACATTAAATACACAAACACTAATGAAAGCTGATGAGAAAAAAAAAGATTATAAGTAAATTTACGATTTTGTGTTGTGCTGCATTCATAGCCACCCTGGGCCATGGGAGGGACAACCACTGTGCCTAGAGGCCTCCTTCACTGGCTAAATGGGGCCTTGCCTTGGGCAGAACCCTGCAGGGCACAGTGGGGTCCTGGGTTCCTTTCAGGTTTCTTCCATTGAAGACTCTGTCACTGAATTAAGTTTCCAGGGAAGATTTTAATGGCTTACAGGATTTTTGTCTGCCTTGTTTGCTGCTATATCCCAGTGCCCAGAACAGCAGCACATCCCTGTGAATGAATGTGTGATGATTCCATTCAGGGTGATCTGGCCTGTGCATTTTCATAGACACAGAAAAGCAAGTGGCTACAGAGCTTCCAGCGTCACTCACCAACCAACTAGCTGTGTGGGATCTTCTCTTCCCTGCTCTGCTCTTGATCCCACCTGTCACCTTAGCTGGTAGCACCACCACGAAGTCTCTGACAGTATCCCTCTTGAGAGATTTGATCTTTTCTCTCTTCTTTTCTGACCTTCCCAGAAGGAAGGTCATTTGCTACACAGCACTGAGCAAGAAGGTCAGCTCGTGCCAAGCACATGACTTGTTCCTCTCATGCTCACTCTGCCAGACACAGCAATGTTAGCACTAGACGTACCCACAAAAGTCATTCCTTATGAAAGAGAAGAGAAAACCAAAGCCTTGAGACATTAAGCAAGTAGCCCAAGGTCACTAAGCTGGCTTCAGGAGGGTCAGGAGACTTGGCCTCTAAACAGAGCTCTTTGTAGAACACTTTTAGGGCCCTCTCTCTGCCTGTGTAGTTCAGAATGGGTTGGAAAGTGCCCCTAAAGCTTTGATTTTCTTTCTGCATATTATAAACACAAAATATACTATATATATACACACATATGTGTATATGTATATCAACCAAAGGGCCATGTATTCATAAATGATATTAGGATATACAAAAACTATTGCCATCCCCTGGAATCCATGGGGGTTAGTTCCAGGACCCCCCACCACAGATACCCAAATCCTCAGATCCTCACATCCTTTACATAAAATGGTGTTTAACAATGCATATAGTTGGTCCTTTGCGTCTGTGGATTCCCAACCACTGAATGAAAATATGTACTGTTCTCAATCTGCAGTTGGTTAAACCCACGGATTCAAAACCCATGGATATGGAGGACCGACTATATAGTTATTGAAAAAATCACTTATAAGTAGACCTGCACAGTTCAAACCTGTGTTATTCAAGGGTCAACTGCATTCTATAGCCCCAAATACATTTACTGGACAGCTTACATAAGCTCAATGCCCTTTATTTTATACCTATGTTATAGATTAGTGATAGTTGAAGAAGTAGAGAAATGAGAAATTCTGAGTGTGAGAAAGGGATAGCATGTAGTTTGCAAAAGCATATTCAATGTTATAGTTACTTTAATTTATTTTAAGGTGCTTTGAAATTTAACACTAAAGGAGGGCACTTGGATTTTATGTTCATCAAAGGGAGTGTGGCTTAAATAAAAAGACTGGGACACACTGTTCTGGAACTCAGCATATTGCAGCTTTGGAAATCATCGGGTCCAATGCCTCCTTTAAAGATAAGAAAACATCCACCCAGGGAGGTTAAGTAACTTCCTATCTCAGGTAAATAGCTATTTATTTGTTCCTGAGGGGAACGGCCAGTGTGGGCTTTATCTGTGGTATGTTCATGGCACCTACATTGAAAGGGAGTCCAGGGTTTGCTGTTGGCTAGCTAAGGAAATTTATTACACCAAGGACATAAAAATACAGAAGGAAAGGAAATTCCTAAACATATCTGAATTTTTTTTTTAGCAAGAAGGATTCTTGGAAATGGAGAGGCTGAACCTGAGGCTTTACATACAAGGCATTTCTTCAGGGCAGCACCCCAATGGCCCCCACAGGGGTCTACCCTTGACTTCCATCCCTTCTTTGTGTAGATCCTGGAGACTCAGTCTGGCCCTCTCATTCAGGTGAACAAAATGTCAGGCTGCAGGAGTGACTCCTTAAGCCACAGCTCTTCCCTCCCCTTTGTCACCTGCAGAGGCCACTGAAAGGCTGGGTGAATGGTTTCTATCTAGTCCCATCCGCCTAAAGAAGTTGCAGGTCTTATTTGTCTGACAGGACTAAGCATTTCAGCAGAAGGACTACAGATCCTAAAATAGTTGCCCTGAGAGCAGAGGCAGAGCCCCAGGAAGAATTAGCCCACAGCGCTGGGCTAAGCCAGACACAGGGCCAGACCTCGTCTGGGAGCCAAAGGGGCGGCGATACTCTTGTGAGCGGCTGCAGGAGTCCACTTACCGCAGTGCGACTGGAAAACCTGTGGCTTGATGACCTGATTACAGGCACTGCACACTACGAGATAGAAGTCGTCATGTGCTGGATAATGGCCAAATAAATGCATATCTGTGGGGGAAATGAAAACAGGTGTTTTTGAAAAAGCAGTTAAGTCTCAGAAGGTGTATAGTTTCCTCTTGGAGTTTCCTCAAGGACAGATTTTCAAATGAGACATGCAGAAAGGCAATAATCTTCACTAAAGGGAACATGGTTAGTCATAATGCAGCTCCCCAACTCTCAGAGAAGCAATTGCCTCCGAGAATACCTCCTCATTTCACTCTTGGAAATGGATGGCTGCTGCTGCTGCTGCTGCTGCTGCTGCTGCTGGTGGTGGTTTAGTCAGTGGTGCTCTGAGTTGCATGCTATGGGGAAGTAGCCTGTCCTGAGGGATCATGTGTTAGCCAATGAGGCACAAGTTATTTTCAAAGGGGGCCTTCCCCAAACCCATTCTGACTTAAGCAGAGGTCTCTCAAGTGAGTGAATGGGTGAGGGGTCCTGGGGAGAGACAGAGGAGTCATCCTGGCCTCAGCAGTTGCCTGTGTTTCTCCATCATGTGAGGGAGATCTTGAGGTGAAAGGAATCCTCAAAACAAGAGACTTGATTGCTGCCACTGTTATGCATTATTCACCTGACTAATATTAAGTGTCTAGGTGTGCTGGGTACCACACTAGGTGCTGGGGATAAGTGTTGAACAAGAATGAGGGCCCTGCTCTGTCAGTACTCACAGTGAGAAGAGAACATTAAATAGATGATCACACAAATCATCATTTGGTTGTAATTGTGGTGCATGCTAAGGAGACATGCAGGGCCCCATAACAGCATGTGGACCTCATCTGCAGTGCTGGAGAGACTCCCCAGAGGAGCAGCTATGTCAGCTGAGACATCAGGATGAACAGGGGTTAGATAAAGGGCCAGGGAAGGAAGAGGAAAGCCCCAGGCCCGCCAAGGAAGGAAGTCTATGTCAGAGGAACCTCTTGGCTGGAGCAGAAGAATGAGGGGAGACCCCAAAAGACATAAGCCTTGAAGATCAAGGTAAGGATTTCTGAACCTGTTTTTAAAAACAATGGGAACTGAGTGAAAGTTTTTAAACAAAGAAATGATAGGATCAGACATATATTGTTAAGATTAGTTATGTGGCCTAAGAGACATGAATGCATATGTCCACACAAAAACTTGTACTGGCACATTCATAGCAGCATTATTCATAAGAGCCAAAAAAGTAAAAACAACCCAAATATTCATCGACTGTTGAAAGGGTAAATAAAATCCGGCATCACCAGAAAATGGAATACTATTTGGCTATGAAAAGGAATGAAGTACTAATACCTGCTACAATATGGGTGAATCTTTAAAAAAAATTTTTTTGTAGAGTGTTTAGATTTTATTTTCCTATTTTTAAAGAGCAGGGAAGGGAAGGAGAAAAAGAGGGAGAGAAACACTGATGTGTGAGAGACATATCGGTCAGTTGCCTCTTGCTTGCCCCCAAATAGGGATCTGGCCTGGAAACTAGGCATGTGCCCTGACTGGGAATTGAACTGGTGAACTTTAGGTTCAAAGGCTGGCACTCAATCTACTGAGCCACACCATCCAGGGCAACATGGATGAATCCTGAAAATATACGCTAAGTGAAAGAGGCCAGACACAAACGGCCACATATTGAATGATTCCATTTATATGAAATGTGCAGAATAGACAAAGCTATGGAGACAAAAATTACATTAGTGTTTGCCTGTGGCTGGGGAGCCTGGGGGAATTAAAGAGTGACTGCTAAAAGGTGCAGGGTTTCTTTTTGGATTGATAAAATGTTCTAAGATTGATAGCAGTTATGGTTATAAAATACTGTGAATATACTATAAACCACTGAATAACACACTTTAATGGATGAATGATATGGCATGTGAACAAAAGTCAAAAAGAGAGAGAGAGAGAGCAAGCACAGTTCTGAAGAAACAGGTGGTCACATCGCCTTGTGTACCACTGGGTAGAGGCAGCTGGGCCTATCATTTCTCAGCCCAGTGGCTGTAGACATTTCAGCTCTGAGAGCAAGGTGCTCATAACCATGGACAGAGCTGACAGAGGAATTGAGACAGTGTATGCATGAAAATGCTTTCTAACACAACCCTCCTGAACAACCGAACTCCCTGAGCCCTCCGTTTCTAGACACAACTGGTGTCTTTAACAAAAACCACCAGACACAGTGGCTCCCTCAGTTGTAGTGCTAGGCTACAGGGAAGAGCTGAGTTCCTCATGATAATGGGGATGGCTCATTTATAACCAAGCAAATGCTTTAATGGAGGAATGCATGGCTCTGTGTTCTCTACTCAGTGCAGCCAGCCGCGCTTCTTAGAGGGAAGTGGGATTGACATTTGTCATATGCAAGTAGCTGAGACCACCATGGCCCTGGAGGAGACATGTTACTAGAAGAATGAGACCAGATCCAACTGCAGAGTCCTCCTCGGGTTTCAGGTGCGTGAGGATGGCTTGCCCCCACAGTGCACCATGGGGCAGGGCTGGGCACCAGGGTGCACTGAATTTCTAATTGGTCTGTGGCCCTGGGCAAGGCCTATTATTTCCCTCTCTAGGACTTGCCAATATTTCCACTTCTGACTAAGACTTCTTCCTGGAGGGGAGCATTATTAGTCAGTGCCTGATGGGCACGGAGGGCTATGGAAACAGAGGCTGAGACAGAATGAGCTGCGACAAGAGTCCTGAAGTGTGACGAGGCCCCTGCTTGGCCCACCCAGCATGTTAGGGGCCCTCAGTTCAGAGCCTCACAGTATGGAGAGGGTGCCTTTCACTTCTCAACGGCTGTTACCCTCCTGTTTTACTTTTTATCTACAGGTTATTTTTATAATATATATATTTTAAAATAACAAAAGTGATCCATGTTCTTTAAAGATACATTTGAAAATACAGAAAAGCCAAAAACAAATAAAAAATCCCTGGCAACCTTTATTAACACCTTGCATCTCATTCAGATTTAATCACATTTTATATCCAGGAACATGTGAAACCAGGAACTGGCGAGGGCTAAGACACTTATTTATTCAACGAACATTTACTGAGCTGCCTTATACCCTTTCTGCAATAGATCAAGCTCTAAAGAAATAAAAGAAATTCATTAATTTAAAAAAAACAAACGTTAACAATAGTTTCTTGAGCACCTACTCTGTGCCAGAAGCTGTGCCAAGGGCTGGAAGCTGAGACCAGGCACTACAGGGTGCGGGGAGTGTGTCTGTACCTTTGCTATACATGCCAGATGACCTTGGAGGCCTCTCAGGAGTCTACTTGATGTCCCACTGTTTCTGCATTCCTTCAGAAACCTGCAGAGCCTCCACCCCTGTGGCCTCATACACCTCTTACACCAGGAGTTGAGGGTAAAGGGTAGGCTAGCCAGAGACTGGCCACCTAAGGGTATGTTCCTCTCCAGGCCTTTCACTCCACTGGGACTTTTCCTGATTCCCTCTAGGGCAGATTCAACTTTGCACATGTCTGCTCAGAGCATGTCTTCCATGGAAAGTGAGGGAACCTGCTTGCCTACTTGATTATTCCTCAGCGGAGAGACCTTAGAACCTCCTCTATTGGCTGCCTGGTTCTGAGAGCCAGGCAGATGGGGAGCAAGAAGGGCAGAAGACCACCGCTTCAGGTGGGTAGGCGATCATGGTCAGTGTGCCATTTGCTTGGGGATGAGGAGAAAAGATAGGAAGAATTGAAAAGTAGTATGCACAGTACAATGCTAGGTAGTCAATTAATTCTCTATTTTTCTCTTAGTTTACCACCCAAATAAAGCATTTAGTGCACAGTGAAAAATAAAAACAGTGGTTTGTTGAGATGGGCTTGTACCAGCTTGGGAGAGCCAACTATGCATGTCTCTTCCCAACTCATTCAACGATAATCATGGTAGTAGCTTGAATCAACCATCTGGGAGTATTTACACCATGGAAATGAGCAAACAATACAAAGCAGGTCTTTTCTTTTAGAGAGCTGTTTGTTAAACATTTACCAGTGCACTATTGAACAAAGATGGCAAAAAGAAGGGAAGTGAAACCACCTGTAACGACACCACCTAGGGATAACCACTGTTGACATAGGAACATACATCCTTCTAGACTTTATTGTGTGATAGTGTTACCTTAGTTAATCCTCATGATTAACCTATGAAGTTACCATCATCTCCACTTTCCAGGCAAGAAAACAAAAGTAAAATAATTTGCTTGAGATCCACAGCAGCAATTTGTAAAGTAGGATGAGATTCTGGGACACTGACTCTGAAGCCAATGCTCCCTCAAGTTATCAATTTAGTCTGGCAGCCTCGGCCTGCTTCCACACAGGACTTGAGGTTCCCGCAGGCTTTCATCGGCTCTTGCAGCTTCCCCAAACACTCCCCCACTCCCCTTCCTCTCTCTTCTCCCAGAAGGCAGGGGAGGGAGGGAGGGGACAGATCTCAGTTGTGATGGAAGGAGAGACAATGCTTAGGACAACAGAATAGTTTCTATGAAAGTAAAATAACTCTGATCTCCTGTGTAGCTGGTTAACAGTTTTGTAAGTCAATACTGAAAAAGAAATGGACAGAATGGGAGTAGCATTTTATTCACGATAAATAGCTTTCTGAGGGGTACACTTTGGACAAAACCATGTGTATGTATAAACTTTAGTTTATATCCAGAATTCACTTTTTGAAAGTGGCTGAAGTAAAGGAAAAGGCAGCATCCACAATTCACTATTTGTATAGGACTTGATTCTAAGATGGGAAGACAGCTGGTTTTGTGGGTTTAGGATCAAATGAGATGCTGTGAACTTTTGAATTTGCCTTTGGACACCTTCCAAAGCTTGAGACTGACATTATGAAGCCACAACTGGTGAGAGCGCAAAAGATGAAGAACTTAAGAAAGAGTGAATGAGGACTGATTCCTTCTTTTTGCAAGTGGGAATGCCAAGTAAGGCACAGGATGCACAGAGAAGCTGCCAGCCTGGACCTGCTGTGGCATCATCAACTGGTGGTACCTGTGCTTGCTGTGGGGAAAGAAAGCAAAACATACAACTTTGGGTTTTAATTACTTGAAAAAAAAAAGGAAAGTCCTGGAAAATGGCTTGCTTTCCCTAAAAGTCTTTTCCAGAGTTGTGAAACCACCTCAGTTGCTATAGGAATTATAAAAATGTCAAGGTAGTAATACCCTATTATAGCAATGATTTCATTTAATTTTAAAATTATGCTTCCCTTTTCAACCTACCCTACAAAATATAGAAATAAAAAATTGAGGTTGTATTTATGTAATTTCAACACTCCAGGCCCTTTCCAGGAAGGCAAACGTGAGTCCTGCTTGAAATGTAAGCCTCTGCCTGTGGGGAGGTGGGGGGGCAGTAACTGTCACAGACCTTGGTAGAAGCTAAGGACGTGACAGCCCTGTGACGACAGCCAGGGCACCAGGTGTTACTGGACTTCCTTGGAAAACTATCAAAAAGATGAGCTAGCCACTGGCAGCAGTTTTGATTTGTGGGCTTCCACTTACATAATCTCAGGCGTGGGAAATTACTGGGAAGAACAGTCACAGTGTTTCAAGGACACACATGACAGCCTCCAAGCAGATTAGAATCCGGACACAGAACAACACCTACAGAAATGACATGTGTTGCATCCAAAGGAGTGCCTCTCACCCTGGAAGAGGCTGGTCTTAAGTCTTCCCTTCCCTCATTAATCTTAATATGCTCATTATACAGTTTTTATTAATTTGTCTTTTCTTTCTGCTAGTGGAGTTTTCAGCTGCATTTTAATCACTTACATCAAATGGAAAGCTTGCGGGGGGGGAGGGGGGAAATTTTCTCCTTATTTTTCCAGACCTCTGAACACCCAGGGCCTGACTGTGAGGGCTTCAGAAACAGAAACTGAAACACGAGGACTGGAAAAGCAAGCAGTGCGTGAGCACTCCAGCATCATCAATGAGGGCAGGCAAGCATGTGTGCATGGGCGGCAGCGCTGAGCCTTTCTTCTCCTACAAACCTAAAAGGAAAAGGGCCCCTGCCTCCTCTTGCTGTAGCTGGGCTGGAAGTCACCCCCTTGCAAGGCTGGAGCCAGGAGCTGGGCCTGGTGGCAGGTGGAAGCTCTGCATTATGCTGCATGAACCAATCCTTCCTGATCCCCAACGCAACCAACCCACAAACCCCAACCAACCCACATGGCCACATGAGACTGCGCCATCCCTCCTTCCTCAGAAGGGCCTTTACAGACCACATTCACAGTCTACTGAGGCAGGGGGTTGAGGGGTGTTCTCTCAGGCCTGTGCCACAGGTCAACCCCTCTCACCTACCTTTCCTCTGGCCTCCATTAGATCTAACAGAACTCTCATCCTGCAGCCCAAGGAGGGAAGACAGATGATCCCAGTGGTGGCTGTAGCCCAGAGTTTACAGCAAAAACTTCAAGTTGTAGGCTTTGTAAAAAGCAGGGCCTGAGAGCTGGGCCTTGGAGTTAGTCAGCCATGAGCTGAAATCCTAACTCTGCTGTTTGGTGCCATAATCAATCCACTCTAAGCTTCTGTTTCCTCATTGGGAATTAAATGACTTCTGTAAAGAGGATGGTACACAGTAAGGATGGAAAAAACACAATGGATTATTATGTATGGCTTTCTTCCTGTCTCTTCACTCCTCTGGGAAGTCTTCTTTGACTGGCCCAGAGGAGAGGCAGAACTCCCTGCACTCCCTATCTTGCCCTACACATGACCATAGCTTTCCTAATGCTGTAGTAGGGTGATTGGTTTACACCTCTCTACCAGACTGGGATCTTCCTGAAGACAGGAGTCACGGGAATCATGACTTTGTATCTTCACAGCCAGCCAGTCTGGCACATGGTAGCTGCCTCATAAATGAAGTTCTCAAACTGATTTACTTTTGAGGCTCCTTAATTTTCTCTTCTCTCACAGAGGGAAGATATAAATGATAAAAAAATTGCCCTAACATCCATATTATTATCTAAGATTACAAGGTCAATAATTGTGTCTATTTGTTCATTCTCTGAGAAAAGGGCTATGTGAAACTGGAAGGAGGCATGCTCCAGATGGGCCACCTTAGTGAAGAAGTGGTTAATCCCTGCTCTCACCACGCTAAGCTCATGAAGGTTGTCTCCTTCCTCCTTTGGCACATGCAGCCACTCCACACCCCATGCCCTGGGATGGCCTCTCGGAACCAGTGTGTGGGGTGGGCTTAGAGGTGTTTTCTGGGTGTTCCTTCTGGTCCCATTTCCTGCTTCCTCACTCTGAGGCTGCAGGGTGTTTTGAACATCAAGACAGTGAGTAGTACTGCAGAGCCTGGAAGATCTAGATTTTGCCCTCCCTCCCCGGTTTAGCTGTGTCCTGTGCTCAGCCCAGAGCATACTCAGAGGCCTGAGTCCAGCCTGGTGGATGATCTGACTGGCTGGCTGTGCAGTGATATCCCTGGCAGCCAACAGAATCATTTTGCAAAGGGCTCCCCTTTGCTATGCCTGGCTTAGGCAACAATGCCAACAATTTATCCCTAAAACTGTTCCTGGGGATGTATACTTATACCTGATTCTCTCTCTCAAGCAGCTGCAGGACAGCCAGGCCCCTCCCTTGCCAGTCATACACATCCTTGTCCATCACTCCAGCCAGGTCAGCTGATGACTTTCTGGCCTGACACCACCACCTCTGGCCCTCTGAGCAGATGAGAAACAAGTAACCACTTTGGCAGGTTTCTGAGGCCTGATAAGGTATCCTAGTGAAGTTATTTTTACAGCAAGGGTTGTTTGGGCTTAGAGATCAGCTGCATGGTTAGGACAGCCCATTACCTGCTTACCACATTGGTCCCAGTGCCCTAGGCTGCCAGGGGAAATTTCTGTGTAGAGGACAAGAATAGGGATGGCATTTTCAACCAAGGACTTGTGTAGTTCACTATGACTCAAAGAGAAGAAAGATATCAACCTAGTGGGGGAAATTCTAGTCCCTTCCTTGGTCTTCCTACCTAGTGGCACTTGAAGGGTAGGTAAGTAGAGAGCACTCTGAGTCACCCGAGTCATCACCAGACTCCCTGGCCTCTTGGGGTCTCCCTCTGGGGTCACTTAAATGTTTAAATGTTCAGTTAAATGTTTATGTCCACATTAGCTTGAACTTGAGGACTACGGTTTAGATAATAATTGTTTTCACAATATCACTAGGCCTCCATGTGTACTTTTTCTCAATGCTTCTTCAGTAGGCCTTGCTTTGTTTTTTTGGAGCAAGCTTTTCCCACTGTGAGCCTTACTATCTGTGCGAGGCCAGCTTCCAATCCATTCTGGGGCATCCTGCCATCCTGGGTCATCTCTTGGGTCCATCTGTGATGCTTTCCTTTTCCAGCCCCACTCAGAGAGATTTTTGTGAGGTGGAGGTAGGCACCACATTTCAGGGCAGGGGTTGAGGAGGTGATGACCCACATATGATGCTTTTCTCTGCAAGAAATGTTATGATCAAAGAGAATTTTCAGACTGAATGGAGCAATGATACTGAGAACAGCTGAAATGGGGCAAAGGGAATCAGTGGGACCTCTGGTGTCTTTTCATGTAGGACAGTCCCCTTTCCTGCTGTGGCAATCTGACTCAGTCTGGAGGATGGACTAACTGATCCCTTAGTTCCTTTCCGGCTCTTTAGTTATGACAACTGGTCCAACAGGGAGGGTGTCAGAAAAATGAGCAAGAGGGGAGGAAGGGGAAGATGCCACACCCCTGTTACAAACAGCACAAGGTCTGAGTGGCTTATTCTTAAGAGGAGTAAGTGAAGGCCATCTACCTATATTTCATCTATTATTATCTATCTCTGTCTCAGCTACCATATCTCACCTATCATTTCTACCTCATCTACCATCTCCATCTCTATTTATAAGTATCTATCATATCTATCTCATCTATCATCTATCTCTATCATCTCTATTAACCATCTATTTTGATCTACCTATCCTATATATCCTATCATATCTATCATCTCAGCTATTATCTACCTCCCACCCTTACCTATCTGTCTAATCATTATCTCTATCTCACCTATTATCTGTCTCTATCATCTCTATCTCATCTATCAATCATATCCACCTCACCTATCATCTATCTATATCTATTGATTATATTTCATCTATCATCTATCTCTATCATCACTATCAATCTATATTGATATATTCTATCTTGTCATATCTATCTTTATCTCATCTATCACCTATCAATTACATCTATTTCATCTATCTCTCTTATCTCCAGCCATCAAACATCTCTCTTGATCTATCCTATGTTTATTATATCTATCTCTATTTCCTCTATATCATCTATCTATTGACATCATCTGTCGATCACATATATCTATTGTATTTATCCATCTCTATCTCATCTATCAATCATCTACCTATCTACCTATCATCTAACATCTCTATATCTTTTTCCCTCCCTCCCTCATCTCTCTGCCTAGCAGAAGAAGCACTACATTTTTTGAACACTGTCATTCTGAGGTGAACTTAACTCAGTTACTGCTACACTTTTTGGTGACAAGGGTGATACGGCTTTACAAAATTAAATACAAATTTAAAAACAAGAGAAGAAAAGAAAAAGAAACCTAGACAATAGCAAAAAATATCAGTTGGTGTTCAAGGGCTAATTATAAACGACACGAGAGCAAGGACCAAGCCTCCTGCACAGCTTCATCTTCCCCACACCAGCACAATTCTATTCATGCAGTAGGAGCTGAGCAGATATCTGAATCGAAGTTCTTGGAGGCAGCTGAATTCAGCCTTCTCTCTGAAACAGACTTTAGACTTAAAAAACAGTGGCTCTGAGGCTTACTGAAAAACTTGATGTCCACTGTGTTGCTTCTCGAGATTCACAGGCCAAAAGGCTTTCATTCCATATGGATGAAAACGAGACGCAGAGCCCCAGGCAAAGGCATGGGGTAGGGATGGGCTGACCAGCTGTCTGTGGGAGTCAAACCCTGTGTACTGAAGGCTTTCACAGTGCTCCTAAGATCAGGACAATGAGAGAAGCACTTCCCCTTAGGCCTTCTGGCACTGTTTAGAGATTTGAATTTAGAAAAGGACTGAGGGGGCCAGGCAGCATCTACCACTGAGATTTCTCAGATAACAGGTTGCTGCCAGGCCACAATGAAATAATCTGAGTCCATGAAGAAGTCCTCCAGAGGTATGTTATAAGCATAGGAAATGTGACGTTTTAAAGGGCACAGGCAGAGGTCTTTGTGAAACAGCCTCATGGCAGGCCTCAGCTAGCAAGTCACTGCTACTAATGCCATCCAGAACATGCAGTAGAGACCACAGAAAACGTCGATCCCAAGAGCACCCCCATCATTTCAGACATGCCAACCCCTGCTCAGCTGTGGGCTCCATTAATGCTCTGCCTGCAGATTCAGGGATGAAGAAGAGGTACACACTCAGAATCTGTCAGACTGTGGCCAGAACAACAGGTGGCCCCAATGCCTGGTGGTCTCGATGAGTCCCACAGCAGTGGTGAGGGGATTCCTATTCAGAGGGCATAAGGCAAGAGATCCCTGGATCCTGTGGCATTGCCAGTGGCTTGTAGCACAAAGCAGAGCTGGCTCTGGCTGTGGTTTATCTGTAACTGACAGACTGTGACACTTTTTTTCCCAGAGGGTGTTTGTTAAGGCAGTGGACCCCCTGCAAGTGCCCTTAGAGATTACAATGATCACCCAAACAATGCTGCCACAGCTCAGAAGTAAATGTGCCATGTGGCTCTGCTACAAGATGTGTCCACTTGGCACAGCCAAAGGGCAGTGGCAAGAACTGCTTAACATCCCTGGGAATCAGTGTCCAAAGCACTCGAGCCATTGGGACAGCCAGACTGCAGGAAGTGGTTGACAGATGTCCCAGGCATTCTCTGAGGAAAGGGCTGCTTACAGGGAGCACAGAGCCACTCCCGGTGGACCCATCATTGCACCAATGCTCATGAAAAACAGAAACTGGTAGATGCTACCTTTGTTCTAAGAGAACAAAAAGAAGTGCTCGAGCATCTCATCACATCCAGCCTTCTCAAAGCAGTCACACACACCTGGTAACTACTAGGGTGGGCTGGTGCTTAAAAGCCAGCAACTTTTTGAGCTCAGAAGCCCAAGAAGAAAAAATGCACCATGAAAAGATTACAGAAAGCTGTTTTAAGGTCATGGAAAATAGGATCGATCAGCTGGAGGAGAAAAATCACAGTGCCTTCAATCACAAATCAAGCATGAAGCTAGTCTGTGCCCGAGGAGAAAAGGAAGACACAGAGAAGTTCAGGGGCTCTGGGATCTAGCCATACCCCTGGGCACCTTCCACCATGTCCACCCCACCATTCCTCCTTCCTTACCCTCCCTCCACTATCACTGAAGTCCTTCACATTCCTCCAGGCCAGCTTTAGTGCCACTTCTGCCAGAGGTCTGTCTTTGAGTCCCACAGAGACAATTAACCCTTTCTCTGCATTTGCACAGCCCTCTGTATTTACTGTTACATTTTGCCCACTCCACCTGGTGTTTACCGTTAGTGGTGTATCTGCCTGTCTTCCTCATTTGTACACCAGTGGTTCACATATGGACTCAGACATTTAACAGTCAAAAATTAAGATGGCTAGAAACATGCTCAAATGCTTAAAAGAGTGTTAATGCACCAAAGTTGCCTTATTTTGGACTAAAAACCACAAAGGAGACTTAATTGAGGGGTACTGGGAGTAGCAACAAATTTCTACTCCGCCTGTAGCTGGCTGTGCAACAACGGGCAAGCCACAGACCCTTTCTGAAGCTGCCGACAGTGGTTGTACTTCCCCAAAAGTTGCTGCAAGGGTTGAATGAGGTAACTTATGCCCATGGGCATCTCATTAAGCGCCCATGGGGTTGAACTAAACTTTAGCCTGAAATGGCCAAGGCAAAACACAAAGAGCCTCAGCATAACCCTTTTACAGAGGCTTTTAATGAAGCTTTTGGAGTCAGACTACCTAAATTTAAATCCTGGCACCACCTCCTCGGGAAATCCTCAGGGCTTCAGTCTCCTCATCTGCAAAATGGGGATGGTAATAATAGGGAAGCTGTCAGGATGAGGTGGGGGTAACAAATCTGATGTCTGGTACTTGGGAAGTTCTCAATAAATGTTAGCTATTATTAGGGTTTAGAATCAGATTTTGCATGGAGGGTCTTAAAAAAAAGACAACAATCCTGTTTCACTGGAGCAAAAACAGTGAGTGCTGAGAAAGAAATCATTGTTAAAAGCCACTGGACCTCGAACTTTCAGTTTACCGCAGAGCTTAGTGAGCAGAGGGCTTCTCAAACTGAATTCTACCTGTAATTTGGTAGCCAAGTGTAGATGCTGGAGCTTGTCCCGGATCTGTGAAATAAGATTCTCTGAGGGTGGAGTTCAGGAGGACACATTTTTAACAAGCTCCCCAAGGGATGTGACAACTCCTAAAATTGTCCAATCAAGGAAACTATTAACATGGAGACACCTGGTCAGTCGACATCCACTGGTACATCCCTGTGTTAGTCTGGAGATAATGGGACCTCTTGCTGGTTAAAAGATTCTGTTAGCCAAGGGGGAATGTTCTGTACAAGTAGGGGTGTCACCACGGTGCCCCCCGGCATGTGGTTTGGTGTACACCTCTTAGGTACCTCCATTTATAAACTCTCTGGATCTGTGGGTTGGAAACACAGGTCAGCGGTGAGCTGGAGCCAACAGGAACCGCTTGCTCATCAGAGCCAACTGTGTGCCTTTCTTCCCAGCTCCACATTTAGCAACTCCATGTTGGTAGTTTGAAACTCACCATGATGGGAGTTATTTATATCTTGGAAATCAGCAAATGCTACAAATTAGGGCTTTTAAATTTGTGCAGAGAGCCAGTGGTTCTAAGTTTGGAGCCCAACTCTGTGGAACATGGTCCAAAGCACTATACTTAGACCTTTGGATGGTTTGAGGCCATTTAAAGCCTGGTTTCTGAAAATCTACCTAAAATATGATATTAGTGGTACTCTGGTATTTTAGTCCATAATTATAGCTTGGCTCAGGAGAAAACCTCCTTTGTGCTCTCTGGTCATTCCCTAAACCCCAGCACTGGGCTGGCCATCTGGCAAACTGCAGTCTTGATACCCAAGTACAATGGAGTCTGGATGCTTCCCGGCCAATCCTCATCAGCACTGGTAAAATTGCTCTGTTCTCCTGAGGGCTTCCCTGTGGCCTTCATACCCACAGGAAACTAATCGACATGTGCAGAGAGGGCTGAGGTTCTACAATATATCTCTTCATCCTGGGAGCAGGGTTCAGGTGCAGTGGTGGCCCAGCTGAACTTCAGCCCCAGTCCCCAGTCTGTTGTTCAGACATCCCAGCTGCTTTTCAAAAGGTAACCCACTAAGAGCCGTAAGCCCTGCAGCCAGCTCTGTTAAGCAGATACACTGGGGAAACACACACTTTTCCTTTGAATTCTTCTACTCAGCAGTCAGGTGAGCCAGGGAGGATTCAATCCAATTTCTCAGTGAATCCTACTATGCTGTGGAAGGACACAGTTTGAGGAATCTATTTTTGTGCTTTTATTTACTTAAGGTCTGCCTGCCTGGGGAAACTTTTTCAGAGTGCCATCAAACTGCCTCTCACTTACCAGAAAAAAAGGTTCCACCTTCCTGGAATACTACCAGCAGCAGCCCAACCGCTTGGCCTTTACTTTTGGTCCCTGAAGTCTTGCCCCACCCCCACCCCCTTCCCCTAATCTCTTTAGCAAAATGCCATGTGCAGCCTTGGGGTGAGCAGTTTTAGGAAGATGTTTCCCCAAGGGACTGTGGCTCTGGGCCCTTGATTCCCAGCAGCAAGGGGCTCCCTCCAGCACCCGGCATAGCTTTTCCCATCCAAGGCTGCCCAGAGTTCATGAATTTTTGTTTTTCTGGTTAAAATGCTGTTTTGATCCAGATGTACAGCCCATCTCCATGGAGTTTGCAATGGCAATTCGAGGCTTCCAAGTGACTGCTGGGGGCAGGGCTGGGTGTCTTTGGTCAGCCTCATCTGTCTAGAAGGGCCACATGCTCAGATCAGAAGACTCACGTACTCAATGCCCTCAGGCCCTGGGGCTGTCTGTATTGGTAAACTTAGACCTTCTCACAATGTTATTTTCTACCTCTATGTCAAATCTACCCCTTTGGGTCACCATCCAGCCAACTTCAACTTGGACCCTTTACAGAACCCCAGTGCAAGTCACACGTTATAGTCTACACCCGCTAGCAATGGCAGGATAGAGAGGTGCCATGGGCAGCTGGAGAGGCTGAGGGTAGAGGCAAAGGGCATACCTGCATTTATACTGCAGGGCTTTTTAAGGAATGGCCTGAAAGGTCCTCTTTTTCCTCTTTTGTGGCTCCTCCTTAGCTTCCCTGAAACCATGGACTGCTGGGCCCCTTGAGCCAATGCCGAACAGTGCTGCCCCCACACATACCACCGAGATACAGATCCCATCCAGGGGTGGGGGTTGTAGAGGAGATAGCTCCAGCCCTGGTTGTTGTGAGAAGACAGAGCTTTAGCAGTAATTGTGAAACCTCTGGCCTCTGTCAGGAACTTGTCCAGACATGAGATCCCTCTGGATCCCCAGACCACCCTTGCCCTCACTGGCAGAATGAAGCAATGGAACCAGGTCTGCAGTTTTCTATACGTTACTGAGGGTCCAAATCTCTCAGGAGCTTTTAAAGGACAGATTCCTGGGTCCCAGTGATACTGACTGAATTGGACATTCTGGGAGTGTGTTTGAGTCCTCAAAAATTCTGGAAAAAGCTTCCCAGGTGATTTTGATGCAGCTATTCAACCTGGGCTGGGCTAGACCCCCAAATATCCCTTTCTGTAAAAACATCTATTACTTTATACACTTCCTCCCAGTTGTGAACTGGGATGGGGAAGGGAAAACACAGGGGTGAGACTTATATGCACAATTTGCCTCTCCAGCCAACAGAGATGGGACTATGATAATGACCCCTTGGACCCAGCTAAGTGGCCACCAGCTTACCCTTAAGGGGGCCTTACAAGGTGAAGGATGGATGTCACCCATGTTAAGGTATCAGTGCCCCACAAACCTCTGATGGACGATAGGACTTTGGGAATGGGAAGAGGAAGAGCAGATGAAACCCATCCTGTACCAAGTTAAGAATTAGAGTATTTAGGTTCACAGAGAAGAGAAGAGCTCTCTTGGGAAATGAATGGAAATGCCCCCACTCTCCCCTCCCATCCCAGAGGAAATTAGCCTCTCATTCCCACTAACAAACAAGGGGTAGGATTTGAGAGGCAGCCCCATGAAACTACTTGCTGGCCACTCTGACATTTCTACAAACACTTATTCCATGTGTTAGGTGCCCAGGGGCTGATCTATGCTATATCCCTAAGGGGAAGGATTATTATGAAGTAATATTATTGAAACAGTATCAGTCATAGCAGGCAACACTTGTTAAGTATTCACTCCCTGCTAGGCACCATGATAAATGCTTTATACTGAATGTTTCATTTAATCCTCGCAATAGCCCTGCAGGGGTGATAGTATCTCCATTTTACAGATAAGGAAGTAGAAGCTCAAAGAGGGTAAGCTATTTGCTCCCAGCCTCACACCTTGAAAACAGTGGAGCCAAAAAGTGAGGCCAGGTCTGCTGACTTAACTCCTAGGCCATCTGTCTTCTCACAAGGAAATGGCAGCTCAGAGAAAAGGCAACGGGCTGGAAGTGACAGGAACTCCAAGGTCAATTACGAATAAAGACCTGGGGAGTAGCATTTACCAAATATCCGAGGACTAAGAAAGTACAAAGGAAGCCCAAGTCTCAGTTCACAATGAGGGTGCAGCTAGGACAACATACACATTTCAAACAATGAACAAGTCAGACAGTAGGATGTTCTGATACAAGAAACGGATGAACTGCACCAGACAGTGAGAGAATAGGAGAGCATGAAGTGATGTGGGAACTGAGCAGCAGAATAGGCAGGCAGGGCCAAAGAAAGTGGAGGAAGGAATGGTGAACGCGGCTGAGGTGGCAAGGGGCTAGCTTTCTGAGGGTGGGTTTTGTAGGCGGGAAAGCAGACGTGGCAGGCCCCTGGTGCTGGAAGAGGAACAATCATGCCCCCCAGGCTTGGGAAGTCCTCTGTGTAGGCTGGCAGCTGAGGGCACCTGGGCCAACTGGGCACCTGAGGCCAGTCAGTGCAGGTAAGAGGAAGCTGTGGGCTCACCCACTGCCTCAGGCACTCACTTAGCCATTCATTCATTGAACACTTATTTAGTCATTGATCATATGTGAAGCACTGGAGTAGAGAGGAATGAATGAGGTGATTCCTGCTCTTGAGGAGCTCACAGACCACAGGGAAACAAAACAATACAGGGCACAGAGGACCGAGGAGGGGGTGCTCACACTCAGCAGAGGGCAGGGAAGGCCCCAGAGCGGGGTCCTGACAGACAAGCAGAGTTTCTAGGCAGTCTAGGGTGGAGGAGCAGATAAGGCAGTGAGATGGCTTGTTCAGGGTACTGTAGGTAGCTGAGTGTAGAGAGAACAAGGTTGCCAGGAGGAAGGGCAAGAGACATGGCCAGAGAGGTGGGAAGCAGGATTTTACTATGTGCATGTGTGTGTGAGGATAATGTGAAGAACAGGGATGGGTGTTTGTTTCGGAGGCAATGCTGAACTTGCCAGGATGAGCCTGCAGGTAAGAAGGCTGCTGCAGGGGTCTGTGGGGAGGGTGGTGACACCTGACCTGGGGGCAGTGGCTACAGGGATAGAGTGAATGAAGGACCCAAGACAGTCAGCATTGAGGCACTGTGGAAAACTTAGAGCTTTCTGGCTGGGGTTACTGGTAAGAGGGGAAGGTAGATGGAAATACAGCAGGAGGGCAGGAGGTGCTGCGGACTAATGTGTGTCCCTTTGGAATTCATATGTTGAAGCCCTAACCCCCAATGTGATCGTATTTGGAGATGTCCTCAATGGGAACCAACCACATGCTGACACTTGATCTTCCAGCCTGCAGAATTGTGAGAAATAAATTTCTGTTATTTAAGCTCCCAGTCCATGTTATTTTATATGTCAGCCAGAGTGGACTAAAACAGATGGGGCAGATAATTTCTTTTGCACTGATCAAGTCTGAGCGTGAAGCAAGTTGGGGTCAGAGAAAGATAGAGACAATCATGAGCATCCAGATGGTTCCTGAGCCAGGAACGGAGCAGGGGTCAGCCTGTGAAATAACACTGCCAATAACTGGGTTAAGGATGAGACTGGGGAACATCAGCCAGGAAAGGACAAGAAGAGGGAAAGGGGTCAGTGAAGGAAGCTGAGAAGAAATGCACAGAAGGCGCCAAGGAGAACACAGGCAACAGTGTCCAGTGCACAGAGATGTGAGGTCAGACTGCAAGGTGTCCAACGACTCTGACAACTAGGTCCAAAAGCTACTTTGGGACCTAGGTGAGGTGTGGAAGCAAGTGGCTACTGCTGGGTCATGAGCAGCTAAGGAAGGGTGATTTGTTCATTTTGAGTGTAAACAAACATTAGAGTAAGGTTTTAGTTTGCAAGAAGCCAGGAGAGCCTTCTTTGCTCTTCTGGTGTCTTTGCCTGGCCTCCTGGGGCCTGGAGTGCTGCAGTCTAGGGCTTGCCTACTCTGCCCAACCTGCATTCAGTCTTCTGAAGAACACTGTGAAGGAGGCTTGCTCAGGTCCAGTTTACAGGTGAGTAAACTGGGCCTTGGAGAAGTGAAGTTATCTGCTTAGAGTGACACTGCTAGTAAATGGGGCGCGGATTTGAACCCATGTGTGTCAAACTCCACTATACTCACTGTCCTCGAAGAACCTCTCCTGTTCATGCTCTCCTTGAAAGAGCTTCCCTGTACTGACCCCGCACATTCCCATACAGGCAAGGAATAAGACATGCCTCTGACATGCCACTCCTGACATGGATGCTACAGGAATGATGCCCCAATTTGTTTTCTGTTCCCAGTGGGTGTTCCCCTCCCACACTGATTCTGGGCTTGGGCATGTGACTTGCTTTGGCCAGTGGGACAACAGGAAATGTGACACAGAGACATATATAAAGTACTTATACATTGGCTTTGTTCATCCTCTCTTGCTGATCTTTGGAACCCTGACACCTCAGGGGCAGAAGCCCAGGCTGGCCTACCATAGACTGTGATGAGCCATCCCTGACCAGGCCACTCCAGATCAACCAGCCTCCCAACCACAGACAGTGAGTGAGGCCATCTAGACCATCCAGCCCCAGCTGAGCTGCCCACACCAGAGAACCACCCCAGTGACCTATCAAGTTTTGGAGTATTTGTTTTGAAGCATGAGCTGACTGATACAAGCCTGAAAGAAGGCCCCCAATCAGTTTCTCCTTCCAGCTCTGAAGCAGTGCAAGCAAATTTTTGGATCTCTGGTGTCTACAGACTCCTTCAGCAATGAAAGAGCCACCACAAAAATACAACACTATCCTTGGCCTGGAGGGTCCCTGTGCTCCTGGAAGGAGCAGGGACAGGGATAGTCTTCTGTGTATCTTTTCTCTGGGATACTTAGTGAACCAGCTCCCAGCCAGCAGGCAGCCCCTGACAGGTTCTAGGTTATTTGGGGACAAGGTGACACAGTAGCATGGGTATGCCATGTTGTTCCCAGCCTAGTGTTTTTCCACTGAGGAGAAAGGAATAAGAATATCTCTTTTGTGAGAGCAACTGCAAAGGCTTTGAGGCAGCACAGCATTTCATCAAAGGTGCTGTTGGAGCTCTTCTGGGAGACTCTACAAAACCCAGCGATCTCCAGCAAGGCTTACTGTTCCTGTTTCCAGAGAGGCATAAAAATGAATGAGTACCCAAAATGCAAAACTGATCGCAGCGGCACTTTGATAAGGTGACAAAATCGCTCCCTCCTCCAGTCCAAACCCACTCTCTGTGGTGAATTATTATGGGAAGGAAGTATCAACTAATTAGAAGCATCTCTAGGACATGAGAAAAATCGGCACCTAAAATGCCTGAGCAGAGAGAATTCCTTGTTAGGAAGAGAGAAAACAAACAAAAAAAAAATGCTAGGATGTCAAGCATATTTATAAAGGGAGGAGGAGATAAGAATTAATTAGGACAGGAGCTTCTACCCAAGTGACACAGAAGACACAGTTATTTTTTGCTACTTTTAAAGACCAAGTGCCCCTTCCAAGTGGGGACAGATGCCTGACACTGATCACTGTTTTGAGAAATGACTTCTGGTCTTTGCTAGTTCTAATGATGCTTGAAATAAAGATGATTCTTTTGTTTACTCCCTGTTTATAAAGCCCAAACCACCACTCATCAATAACACCAACATCTGGATTATTTATTTCTCATTGGCCAACCCAAAGGCTATACAATAATATTATGGAGCCAAAATGTGAGGCATTTTCTTCCAAGGGAGTGTGGACATGCCTCTCCAGTACTGTAGAGCATGGCCCTTTAATAATCTGGCTTTTGATGGACAGGGCTGATGCCTGCCTTTGGACAGGGCAAAGGGTCCAGAGGGGCAAGAGGTTTGCTTCTCGTTGTCCTCCTACCCCCACCATTTGCAAGCTGTGAGGTTTTGAGCAAGTCCCCTTACCCCTTAGAAAATTCAAGGAAACAAAGGAGTTAGTGACTAAAGGAGTCTTTTATTAGAAAAATTGTGGCAAAAAACATAACATTAGATCTACCATCTTAAATTTTTAAGCATACGGTATGGTATTGTTAACTATAAGAACAATGTTATACAGCAGATCTCTAGAACTTTTCCACCCTGTGTAACTGAAACTTAATCCCTATTTCCTCTCCCCAGCCCCTGGTAACCACCATACTAGTTACTAGTCCGTTTCTATGAGCTTGACTACTCTAGATAGGTAGATGGAATGCATAATATCCTCAAGGTTCAAACATACTATATTCTTATAATAATACAAGGTTTGCATTGTTGAAATGGTAAGTAATTATCCTCACAAAGATCCTCATTTAATCCTCACAAAGATCCTGTGAACTAGAATATCATCACTTACTCTTTCTGAGGTGGAGGGAAATGATGGTGCCCAAGCTCACCAGGGTGCGAACATAACAAACACGAAGTTGTTTCTATACAGTTAAAAATCTTTATTTTTGGTAAATAGGTTTACAGAGATACTGAAGTCACAGAGGAGGACGGTGGAAGATGGGGCAGCAGGGAGAATAAACGAGAGGTGGTGTCTGAGGGGATTGCCTTTGTGTAGTTGGATGTGGTCCTGCACATCAGAAAGGCAGGAGGCCTTGCAGCCGGGCCGGGGGACCTTGGTCCAGTTCTGGCTCTATCTGTGCTCTAGGCACCCAGGAAACAAAAATGAACACACCAACAAGGTCCCTGACTCATGGAGATTACATTATAGCAAGGGAGACAAAGAATAAATAATAAACAGTTCTAATAATGTTTAGTGTGTAGTTTGTAGAAGGGAAAGTATTATGGAAAAAACACTTGAGCACATAGGGGATTAGGAACACTAAGTGGGAAGCCTAGTAGGAATTTTAAAAATTTTATCACTGAGAAGATGATATCTGAACAAGACTAAAGAAGGTGAGGGAAAAGCCTCAATCATGAGGCAGGAAGATATCCAGGCAAAGAGAAGAGCTAGTGCAAAGGTCCTGAGGAGGGGTGAGCCTAGAATGCATGAGGAAGAGCAGGAAGGCCAGTGTAGTTGGAGAGACACAAACAAGGGCCAGGGTAGAAGGCCATAAAGCCAGGAATTGGGGGAGGGGCAGCATGAAGAGACCAGTGGTGGCTCTGAGTGGCATGGGAAGCTACTGCAGGATCTCCCACAGACCTGAAAAGACTCAGAGCTGAAGGCACCCACACCAGAGGGAGCAGCCTGGGGGTAAAGAAGGAGTAAATCAGGAGGGCTGGCAGATGGCTGAATAGAGAGAGGCTGGGCCCAGGCCCTCCTCTACAGGTTCCCTCTAACCTTCCACATCCTCCACCCCAGCATCATCAAGGCACTGGAGAAACTGCTCCAGGCCAGCTCTTGTCAGGACAGATGGCAACACTGGATGAAAAAGGGAATGAACTGAAAGTCCCCGTACTGAAAAGTGAGTGTACCAAGCTTTAGCCCCAGGCTCCGTGGTTTCTGATAGGTCGGGCGTGGTGAGATAAGATGGCCACCAGGGGCTGAAGTCCACAAAAAACTGGCTGACATCAGATGAAGATGACTGGAGTGGCGGGAAAAACCATGGCAACTCGCGCCTAAAGAGGACTGACCAATGATACGTTGACCACATGTATAAAATTCTTTCCCCTCTGAGGCTCGGGCGAGACTTCCTCGGCCCCCAATCTGTGGACCGGAGAACCTTGCCCAGGTGCGCAAACCCCAATAAAGCTCTGTATTGCCCCATTTTGTGGCTGATTGGCATTATTTCCTCGGCGGAATACTAATAACCTTACATCTGGTGCCGAAACCCAGGAGGAGTTGTTGTCTACTGAGACTACTCCTCTCCATCCATTCCCTGAGGAGACTTCAAGGCTGTTCCACCGGCCCGGACTGAAGAATCAGGGTA